>JAEANM010024716.1:0-11096 GCA_017656035.1 Myanophis thanlyinensis | reverse complement strand
TAATAATAAATAAATAAAAAATTGTTTAAAAAAAAAAGAAATACAGATTTCAAATTATCTTGGATGGCCATGAAAAAGAATTTCTTAACAATAAAGGCTATTTTTAAAAAACGAAACAGGTTGCCTCAGGAGCTAGTGTTTCCACCAATGAAGTGTTTCCATCAATTCAACACAGGCCAAATCTGTTGACAATGCTGTACTATGTCTCTTGAGTTGAGCAAAGGATTCAGCTAAATATAATCTATGTGTTTGGTACTTGTTGCATATATTATATAAACATAAATAAAAATAAACTGTGAGATATGCCAATGTGAAAAATTTATCATCTCTCCAGTTCAATCAATTATGTTAAAGGAGGAACTTATTTAATGGAGTCTTCATATATCTAGCCTAACTATCAAGCTCCATAAATTTCACAAACTTTTACTTTCCTCTTGTAAATTTCTTAAGATTATACAACACTATTTCCTAGTTCAGCCATTTCTAGGTATAGGAACTTCAGAATTCCACAGCACTGACATTGAGTACTGAGAATTGAAGTTCATACATCAAGAAAATTTGCCAAGGTTGGAAAATACAGTTCTAAAGGTACTGTTCTGAGCCTACAAAAGATTATAAGATCATTTGTAAAGCTCCGAGTCTTCACTGATTTACATTTAGAGACATAGCCCTGAAATGGAGAAGATCTGGGACAACTTTGAAACATGAATGCAGCATAAAATTATTTAGTAAGTCACAAAGAATCTCAGAACAACATTCAGAGTTCTACAGGCCTCTTTTACCTCAAACAAAGTCAGCATTAATGGGCCCATCACAAGAAAATCACTGAGTTAAAAATCATAAGAGAACAGGAAGATGGAAGCCATGTTCATCCAGAACATTGATTATTGTCGCATGTTTGCAAAAAGCCCCTGGATGTGTTACCAGACTTCTGGAAAAAAGAAACCAGATGAATCAATTAATTGAATTTTCCAGATCAAATGTATATCTTTTAAGTGTGACAAAAATTGAACTGCATTTCATGGTAATGACCTCATACCAAGTATGAAGAATGGAGGTGATTTACTCAAAGTCTTTGATGAGGAATTTTGTCGAAGGCTTTTTTGAAAACTCAAACATCCAAAACTGATAATCAACTTCATCCATCTGCCTGTTGACACCCTTAAAAAAGTCCAGAAGATTGGTGAAGCAAGATTGCAGAACCCATGCTGACGGTCCTTCATCAAGGCTATGTGCTATGTGCTATAAGCTATGTGCTTATTTTTATTATGACTGCTACCAAGTTGCTCAAAACAAACATTAAGCAAACTAATCTAAACTTCTTGGATCTCTTTTAAAACAATTTAGAGAAGCATTTTAAAGGGAGGTAAACATGGCAGACAATTAGTTTAAACCAAGTTATCTAAAATACCTATGCAGGATCAGGCTCCTTTTCATCAATTTGGGTATTGTGGAATATTTACCACCCAAATGCTTCAAATAATTTATTGGGAATTTATAATGTACTCTACAGATTGAATGAAGAGGTTAAAGAAACAAAAAATAATTGCTCTAAACATTATAAAGGTAGTCCTCGACTTATGACAATTGAGCCCAAAATTTCTGTTGCTAAACAGGACCGTTAAGTGAATTTTGCCCAATTTTACAAGCTTTCTAGCCAAAGTTAAGTGAGATACTACAGTTGTTAAAGTTACTTACATGATTGTTAAGTGAATCTGGCTTCCCCTAGATTTTGCTTGTCAGACGGTTGCAAAAGGGGATCATGTTACCCCAGGACACTGTAACCATCATAAATATTAGTAATTTACCAAGCATCCAAATTTTGATCATGTGACCATAAGGATGCTGCAAAAAATGTGAAAAATGGTCATGTCACTTTTTTTCAGTGATGCTGTAATTTCAACCATTCACTGAACGTAATGTTGTAAATCTAGGACTACCTTTAATGAATATTGCAGAATTGCTTTAAAATATTAATACATAATTTTAACAAAGAAGTCTTTAGGCTGCACTTAAAAGCTGAACATTATGCAATACCTATGCAACAAACTAGTGACTCAGAAGCGTATTTTTTATAACAGATTTACTCTGGAAGGATGTGTTAGAAAATGAATCAAGTAATAACAGACTAAATAATTTCATAATTTTACCCCACATTCTACTCTGTGCCATTTTTGTGAAGAAGCTGACCGCAGTGTCCACTTTTCTTGCTCCAGTAACCAAGGATACCATTCAAAGTCATTATTTAATTTTTAGAGAGAGATAATAATGTACTAATGCGACAAGGTTAAGCACAGCAAGTCAGCTAGGCAGTCACATCAAACACGAAAGAACAGGTTTGCAAATTAGATGTATAATTCATCTTCAAAAGCCATTAAAAATTATAAATAAGACCTAAAATGTAGTATGGGTCAATGAAGCTTTTCTTGTAATGGAAATGTGTATTTAAAAAAAAGCTCTAGTTATCACCCAAACAGGTTTATCATATACACTGCAAGGACACAGGATTCCGTATCTCTAACTTCTTCCTAGAGTTGAAGAATACAAAACAGACTATCTACACCACAGGGTTAGTTATGACGTACTGTGAAACATCGGCAATTATCTTTAAAACATAAACACATTTTTTCCTAAGAGAAGCAAAACTCACAAAGAGTACAAAACAAGACGTTGAAATCTAGGATTACTCTGTTGATGCATGTACTGTACTTATTAAGCAACCTTGAATGGTGATGCTAAAAAAAACCTAGAGAATTGAATAAACTGAACATTAGACGTAATTTTGAAACTTAACTTGCGCAAATAAGTCATGGTTATTTAGTAAATGCTTATTTATTTCCAAATCAAATAAAAGAATTGAAAAAAAAATTAAGTTAAGTAAGAAACGCAGTTAATATGTAGCCTGAATGTCTGTAACCTTTATTCTATGAAAAACACCAACTGCTCAAAAACATCTGTTGTATATGAATATTTTTAGTATGTCAAAGGATTCAATCGAGAGCTGAAAATCTTGTATAGTATATGCCAAGATCCCACCATTATTGTCAGAGATTATTTTAGTGGTTTACTGTAATAAAACTAATCAACCAAAACAACCTCTCACAATTAAACAACCCATACAGAATTATTAAACTTGAATTGTTACGTTTAGGTACTCCTTGACTTACAACTGTAATTGAGTCCAAAATTAATGTTGCTAAGTGAGACATTTGAGTTTTGCTCCATTTTATGACCTCTCTTGCCAGTTAAGAGACTCACTTGCTATGTTAGTAACAGTTGTTAAGTGAATGCAGCTTCCCCATTGACTTTGCTTGTCAAAAAGTGACAAAAGATGATCACATTACCCTGGGCCACTGCAACTGTCAAAAACATGAATCAGTTGCCAGGTGTCTAAATATTTATTATGTGGCTAAGGAGATGCTGCAGCAGTCGTTAAATGTGAAAAACATTCATGCCATTTTTTCATTGCCTTTGTAACTTTGAATGGTCATTTAACAAACTGTCATAAGTCAAAGACCACCTGTAATTTGGATATATAGTTAACAGTCTTATAGCCATTATTACTCTAGTTTTTTTTTTTAAAAGATCAGATTAAAACTTTATTGTTAATTTCATAGGTTCTCCCACCCCCCAGGAACTTTTGAAATCAGTAATGACTTCAGAAAAACAAATTGCTCTTCATTTATTTGACAGTTAGGTTTCTATTGGAGGACCAGTTACTTTTCTCCCAATAATGTTGTTTTTAATAAAAACCTTTCCTAAATCCATTCCAAATAGCAATCTTTTATAAAGTAAATATGATTGACACAAGCTCACTATGTAAGGTTCATATTTGTTTGGCTGAGTAGATGGAGGTAAACTGGAACGAAAGTGTTGAAATCAGATCAGTTTTTCACTTGAATTTGTCAAGAGCTAGACACAATGCAGATTAAAATGTTTAGTCCTATAAAATCACTTTTAAGGAAAACACAGCTATTTTTTATGAGCATTTAGTTTTGTCTGCTATATTATTGGTTCTTGTTTACACAGGAAATTTCGCTGGGGTTACGGAAAATTTAAAGACAGAACTGCAGTTGAATAACAGTCAAGATTAGTAAGTCAAAACCAACTTGGAACTCAGAATGTATACCGATTTTTCTCTCTTGAAAGATCAAGGTAACTAGGTAGATGCTAATTCAAATAATTCATTCTATGAAAAAATGAGGTAAAAGGGAGGGTTCAGGGAATCTCCACAAACAACATCTCAAGTCAGTTATAGATATAACAGTCCCTTTTAGACAAATACTGAGTGTTTGATTTACAACCATTTGTTTAGTGACTGTTCAAAGTTACAACAGCACTGAAAAAAGTTATAATTGGTTTTCACAATTACGACCAGTCATGTGATCAAAATTGGATGCTTGGCAATTAGCTCGTATTTATGATGGTTGCAGTGTCCCAGGGTCATATGATCGCCTTTTGCAATCTTCTGACAAGCAAGTTATGGGGAAGCCAGATTGATTAACAACCGTATTACTAACTTAACAACTGCAATGATTCACTTAATGGCTATGGCAAAGTCATAAAATAGGGCAAAATTCATTTAACTGTCTCACTTAACATTTTGGACTCAATTGTCTTTAAGTTGAGGACTACCCATGTGTATGTGGGGCAAACACAATGCTTAATAAAATTAAAAACATTTCAAAAGAATTTGTTTTGAAAAATGTGTCTTATTATTTTGAAAAAGATGCATTGTTAGGTAATTTTACAATTATTAATGCAGAATTATGAAATATACAAAGTTTATATATTTCCTTATTAAAAATAGGAATAAATTGATTTCCCCAAGAATTTAAAACAATATTTAACAAGAACAAACATGTTGCTTCCATGGCATCAAAGTCTGCTGTGCAATTTTTATCTGAAACAAACATAAATAAAATATGCAATATCTTTTTCATGTAAAAGACACTAAAAACAGGACACAGATACCTGAAAAATAATATGGAATATGCTTGATAATTTTAGCTAATTTGGACATTTTAACTATAAAATGCTCTGCTAAGCATGAATGTTCCAGATCATAGGCTGAGAAAAAGCAGGATCAGTACAGGTTTTCATGTTATTTTCCACCTCATCTCTAATTTAGAGCTACAGAGAGCCAATCTGGTTCAGTGGTTAAGGCACTGAAGGTAGAAGCTAGCTGGAGGACTTTGGGCCACTCATTCTCTCTCAGCCCATTTCAGCTCATAGGGTTATTGTGGAGAAAACAGAAGGAGAAAGAAGTATTATATATGTTATTTGCCTTGAGTGGTTATTAAATAAATAAATAATATGGTAGTAAACTTGAAATGTAAAAGCAGTTGAATTGCCATTCATCCAGAAAGCCTAAAGAACACTATTGTAATTTCCCAATAGGCCGATTCTGAAAATATCACAGAACATACCTTAGATTGTTTTGAAATTCTAATTGGACAGTTGACAATACGATAATGAACAATAGAAAGAAAACCATTTAGTGCAAGCAAACGGAAAAGTTACAATTCATTTTACTTGCTGCTATTAAAAATATGTAAACAATAGACAATTAAGAAGGCAAAAGCCCCTGGTTTTAGCAAACCCATCAAGAAATCACATTCTTATCCAACAGTCTATCCTCCCTATGCTTAAAATACAGGTAGTCCTTGACTTACAACCACAATTGAACTCAACCTTTCTATTGCTAAGCAAGACATTTGTTAAGTGGGGTTCGCCCCATTTTATGGCTTTTCTTACCACAGTTGTTAAGTGAATCACTGCAGTTCTTATTAACATGATTGTTAAGTGAATCTGGCTTTCCCATTGATTTTGTTCATCAGAAGGTTGCATAAAAGGTGATTATGTAACCTGCAACTGTCATAAATATATGTCAGTTGTGAAGTGTCTGAATTTTGTTCACACGACTATGGGGATGCTGCAGGAGTCATTAAATGTGGAAAAATGATCATAAAGTCACATTTTTCAGTGTCATTGTAACTTTGAATGGCCCCTAAACAAATGGTTGTAAGTCAAGGACCTGTATTTGCATGCTAACTTATTCACAAGTGATTTATTTATTATTTATAAATGTGTTACTAAATTTATTGGCCACCCTCTTGCCATGGGAATGCAACTGTCCATGCAATTTAAAAATTGAAATGCTATTCTTATAAAGGCAAGGAGACAACACATTCACACATTACATACACCTAGTCAATCAAGGACAGACAAAACCCAATATGGGTTGGGCATGAATATGTACAACTGGTTTTACCAGGGACAGCAATGATTTACATATATACACAAAACAGCTGCCTCATCATCAGCCAGGATTTGTACATCTGGATTAACACTCTTTAAGATAAACATGTCCACAGTCACCCTTTACACAACTTATTACAGTTCAGAGGCATTTGGAGAAAAATACAGGTGCCCACACAGAATTCTTCCTCTGGAGTGAACAGGCACTATTCACAGTTGTTGTATTCCCATTGAATACAAACACTCTAAACATTAAACTGCTAATCTTTAACAAAACCTTTTGCAAGGGCCAAAAGGCAGGATAATAAAGCATATATAAATAAAAACCCAGAACACTACACATTGTAATGGCTATACATTTACATGTCACCCTTATATACAAAGTCTTAAGAGGTGAGGGATTGTTTCTTTCTACAGCTTTGGTTGAAAACATGTCACGTGGGACAAATGTCATGCAATGTGAAGCAAACGTCTAGACTTTTAAGGTCCCTTGTAAGGGAACATTCTTTAACAATCCCGCAACACTCACAGAGGGGAGGGGAGTCTCTCCCTTGGCCATTTCCCCCCACCCCCACCCCCACCACAAAGACCTGTATTCTTAAAAGTTTCACCCAGAGATATCTAGTCGAAATAAAGTTAAGTCTTGTTTTGCCAACCAGTTATAGTGGAGGCTCGCAACGGCAACTGGGGGGGGGGGAGTAGAGAGACAACAATAACCACGTTATGGAGCAGAAAAAAGTGAACACTGGTGGAGCTTTCCCAAAAGCAACTTCTGAGGCGCATGTGCAGCCCGAGTAACTTTTTAAGGGTGAGTAATAGTAAATAAATAAATCGAAAGTGTCTCGTAGCCTTTTCGCTCGGGAGAAAGCGCGTGTGGAAGCACCGAAAAAAAGGGAAAAGTTGCGGGACCAAAACAAAAAACCACCCCACAAACGCAACCACGAAAAGGCACGAAAGTTGTACAAAGATACACGCCAGCAACACGCGAACGGGCCGGGCGGCAAGACCTCGACTGACACGCAACTTCCCCGCGTCTTCGGCCAGCGCGTTCCCACACGCCGGCGGTGTGAGGAAACCCGCGCAACGCCCCCGGCCGCTGATAACTCTCTCCCCCTCTTCTCGAGCCTGGTTTCCCCCTCAGAAAAAAAAAAAAAAACCCGGCCTCTCTCTCTTGTCTCGCCGCCGCCCAGGCCCCGCCGCCCGCCTGGCGCTCACCTGCATCCAGCCCCCGGGGCGTCTGTCGACGGGGCTGAGGCGGCTGCTCAGGCGGCGGGGCTGAGGGCGAGAAAGACATGCAGGAGGCAGCGGCCGGGCCGGGGCGAGCGCAGGGCGGGCTCGAAGAAGCCACGGGCCTGACGCGGCGATGGCGGGGAAAGGGAAGGGGGGGATGTTGGCGAAGCGGGCAGGCGGACACCTTCCCGGGCCGTCTTTCCCTCCTCCTCTTCCTCCTCCTCAGGCCTCAGCAGCAGCGACGGCGACAACGCGGGGATTACTGCCGGAGGAGGAGCCTGGCCTGCCTCGACGCCGCGGCGTGAAGGAGGAGGAGGAGGGCTCCAGCCGCCGCCGCCGCCGCCGCCGTCTCCTCCTCCTGCGGCGGCGCCTCTCCCTCCCCTCTCGCCGCCGCCCTCCTCCTCTTCCTCCAGCGCCTCGCGCAGGCCCATTTCGCGCCATGGCGCGCGCGTTCCCCCCACCCACCCCCCACCTCACCCAGCAGCCACCCCTTCGCGAGCTTTTCCATCTTTCCCGCCGTTCCCCCCCACCACCCCCCACCGCGCGAGAATGTGCTTCTGAAAGGCCGAGGGCGGGCGGGCGCGCGCGCGGGGGGTGGGGGGGGCTAAAACTGAGGCGCGCTTTCCTCTTTCCCGCCCTCTCTCTCCGTCACCCCACCCCACCCACCCCGCGCGCAAGAGAGAGAAGGTGCTTCTCTGAAGCGCACTTTCCTCTTTCTCGCCCTCCCCTCCCCTCGCGCGAGAGGGTCCTTCTCAGAGGAAAGGCCGAGGGCGCGCGCGGGAGAGGGGGTCAAAACTGAAGCGCGCTTTCCTCTTTCGCACCCTCCCTTTCCCCCGCCCCGCCCCGCGCGCGCGCGAGAGAGCGCGCTTCGCTGAGGTGCGCTTTCTTTTTTCCCCCCCCTCCCCCGCCCCGCGCGCGAGAGTGCTTCTCGGAGGAAAGGCGCGCGTGCAAACTGTGAGGGACGGGGAGCGGGACCGGGGGGGGGGCGCACGTGCGCGGTTCTCGACCCGGGCCGTTCCCTCCTCGTGCCCCCGCCACCCTTCCCGCGCTTTCTGCGCGCCGGGTAGGCCTAGTTCGGCAGCCTGAATAAAATTGGAGGAAAAGAGGGCTGGCCGTTAAGGAGGATGAGGGAGGAAAGGGGGCAGGAGGCAGGAGGGGAAGGGCTGCCCTGCAGGAGTTGTGGGTGCTCCATCACTGGAGGTTTTTTAAGAGCCACTGAAGAGCTATTTGTCCAAAATGGGACTATAGGAGAAAGTGGGTTGGACTAGAAAGGACCGCTCAGGTCCCTTCCAACTCTTTGTTATTTTGTACAGGTAGTCCTCGATTTAACCACAGTTCATTTGGTGACCGTTCGACGGTACAGCGTTGCTGAAAAAAAAAGTGACCGATGACCGTTTTTTTCACACTTAATGACCATTGCAGCAGCCTCGTGATCACGTGACCAAGATTTGGACGCTTGGCAACTCGCTCGTGATGGTTGTGTGGACCTCGGATCATGTTTTGCGACCTGACAAAGTCAATGGGGAAGCCAGAGTCACTTACAGGATCACTTGCTTGAGGAAGGGGGTTGGACTAGAAGCCCTCCGAGGTCCCTTCCAGCTCTTGTTATTCTGTAGAGGTAGTCCTCGACTTAACAACAGTTTGTTTAGTGATCATTTTAACGTTACATCACTCAAAAAAATGTGACTTACGACCGTCTTTCACACTTAACGACTGTTACAGCAGCCTCGGGGTCATGTGACCAAGATTTAGATGCTTGGCAACGGATTCCTATTTCAAGGTTCTGCAGGCATATTTTAAGGGAATCTTGGCTTATGTGAAACCTGATTGGATCCATGCTGTAATTTGTTCCTTCCAAATAATATATTGCTCAGATCATCCTTTTCCTCCTCCGAAATGAATATAAACCTGGCATTATTTTTTCAATCTTGGCTCATATTTATAGTCTTGACTATTTTTGTACACAACTTCTGCAGCCCACAGTAATACTGTAGGTGACAAATGAAGCCTGTGGCAATAAGTTGCATCAGATCTGAAATCTCCTGCAAGATTATATGTCAAAGGAGGGAAGTAAGATGTGCTAATGAATTGAGAAACTGTTGGGTCATCATATTCTTCTATTCATACCAGGGGGAAAAAAAAGGTGTTTTGTCCCATACACAGAAATGATGTAGTAGTCATTGTAAATAATAATTAAAAAAAAATAACATTACGGTTATTGTACTACTTGTCAAACAATTGTCATGAATTCCAATTGTGTAATTTTATTTTTTGTCCTAGAGTTCCATATTTTGCAATACATGTAGTCCTCGCTTAACAGCGGTAATCAGGATCAGAATTCCTGTAGCTGAGCAGAGTCGCATGGCTGCACTGCTTAGCAACGGGAATTCCAGCACTTCCGGTTGCTGTTATTAAGGAAATCCATGCCAGAAATCCATCATCCATGACACATGAGGTTGCATGCCAGTGCAACATCATGTGGGTTGTGTCAAGCGCCAGGGAAGTCATTAGAACTGATTGGATCTCCTGACTAGGAATAAAATAGTGGTCCAGATATTTCACAAAATGGGGAGATTAATGATTTATTTCGTCATCTCAGGATACCTGACAAGGCTGCTTTCAGACAGGATGACTCCTAACTCTTAATAAATCATGGGTTTTCAGCTACAAACTGCAGCAGAATGGTAATCAACTGTCTGCCTCCATAGGGATCATAGGCCCATTTGCTAGATTTCAATCTATTAGGTTGTATCTGATAACATGATATCCTGCTATATTATGCCTTTTCCCAGTCCATCTGAGGAAAAGAGCAAATACATGACTCGCTGGAGTAAAGATCAAGATTTACTTCTGCAATTACTACTTTAAGATTGCCTTTTATTACCTGTGCAATGTGTTCTTTGTCGACAAAAGACAGATTGAAAGAATCCCATTAAGCCACTCCGGTAAAATGATAGGTCTAGTCTACTTTTGCTGCCTCTGCAGATCTGACATTAGTAACCTCTCTAACCCAACATTCTAGTATTAAGGGGTTTGGGAACTGAACTGGCTAATGATCTGCAATAATAGTTTTGTAGCTTTCTTAGTCAGACTCTGGTTTATCAAACCTCAAGGGATTTCCCCTTCTATTACTCTCGTTTTCAAGTATTATGGCTCTCCCCTCCTTCCATCCTCCACAAAGTAATTAATGAAGAAAAAAAGCCCTTAGTACTGTATATTGCACAATTGCTGGAATGGTAACATTTAATCCAGGCATAAAGACCTGTTTCAGTGAATAATATTTGTAGATCAGGGTTGCATTATGGTGTCTTTGGTGCTCTCTGAACTTGGTTGTTTGCTTGCAATGTCTCATAACCCAACTAGGTAACAACATCAGTGGGAGTGAGTCTGGGATTTGCTTTCTGTATATCAGGCCTGTCAAACTGGCAGCACATGGGCCAGAGGTGTCATGTGCAGGTCACGCCCACCCCAGCTCCAGAAAGGCAAAAAGTGTCAAGATATGTCATGATACACCATGTGATGTGATCGAATTTCAATTTCAAATTTATTGGTCACATACACAGTCATACATGGTACGATATGCAGTGAAATGCTTACGCAACCGC
>JAEANM010024714.1:0-11096 GCA_017656035.1 Myanophis thanlyinensis | reverse complement strand
TCATTTAATGGTTTTATATTGGGTTTTTAAATTTATTCTCTATGTATTTTTTATCTGCTGTAAACCGCCCCGAGTCCTTAGGGAGAGGGGGGCGGTATATAAATTTAATAAATAAATAAATAAGGTGGGTCATCTTTTTGGAGAAACAGGGTAATTCAGAGGAATAAATGAAAACCAGTGGTTAAAATGTCAGTCTGGAAACCGAGAGAACATGAGTTCCAGTCTAACCTTAGGCATGAAAGCCATCTGGGTGGCTTTCGACCATTCATTCTCTCAGTCTGTGATGTCAAGGTTGGAAACAAGCCAATTTCTTTTGCAATTAATGGATCAATGCTCGGTGTTGAGTTTTGCCCTTGCTCTGGGTACTTTCATCAATACTATATCGCAATAGTACTTAGACTTATATGCTGCTCCATGGTGCTTTACAGCCCTCTCTAAGCAGTTTTACAGAGTCAGCATACTGCCCCCAACAATCTAAGTTCTCATTTTACCAACTTTGGAAGGATGGAAGGCAGAGTCAATCTTGAGCCAATGAGAACAGAACTGCCAAACTGCTGGCAGCCAGCAGTTAGCAGAAATAACCTGCAGTACTGCATTCTAACCACTGCACCACCACAGCTTTTATGCCACTATATTCCAATGTTGTCACATCCCTTCCCACAAACTTTGACATAGTTCTCAATTTTTATGCTAAATAATGGGTTTTGATATCATTGATGTATTAAATTCTGGATGAGATGGGTAGCAGATAAATTAAACAAACAAATACAATTCATGACTGTTCCCTAATACTTTCAGAGACAGATCTTAATGTTTTATGTCATTAGAAAGTGCTCTACTTTTTATGTCTAAGATTTTTCATAACTGTTTCCATAAATATTTTAAAATCTGTATTTGAGAATCCTTTTAATAGCCCTCATACATTTTTGACACTGCCTCATTGGTATTCTTTCTATATTAAGAATGACTGTTTCAAAGTCAATGAATGATACAGTGTAAAATTATTTCCTTTAGGTCTTTGTCTTTAGGGAATGATAAAATGTATGCATATTGTACCCAATTTAGTTATGGAATGTGAAATCACCAAGTTATAACCATATTAGATATTGTTCCTCCATCTGTAAAATGTTCCTTTCATCCATATAGATTGATCTGTTCCTATTTCTTGGTCTGTAGTGACTTTAAATTCCCTGCAAAAAGATTGTTTTTCTATGAGAAGTGTTATCGGGATAGGTTATGCTTTTACTAAATGTCATACTAATATACTCCAAACAAAAAAAGTTTCCCTTCATTCCATTTTAAATTTATATTCTTGTTAAGTAGGATTTTGTCCAGGACTCCATTTTTGGAAAATTATCTTTCAATATAACAGCAATAACATTAGAAAGCTATAAAGTATTATATTTTATTATATTATAAAATCTCAATTTCTTTTCTGAGATTAAAGATAAAATGTGCTCTAGTTATACATACTTTTAAAAATACAACTTTTGTAAATACTGTATTTCTTGCTGTGAATCTTTCAGTAAGAGAGAGAGGAGATGTTTGAAAAAATAATTCAGGGAGACAGTACTAATCATTTTAAGGATATCATCCTGACATAGCTTTAATTAGCGACATGACTATAGCTAGTTTTAACATTGTGTAATAATTGATTATATCCAATTTAGAACTGTTTGGAGGAATTAGAATTTCATTTCATTTTCTGTTTACACAAAACTTAGAGGTGTACCCCTAAGCTCAATGAATAATTTGGGAAGTTCTTTAGTCCTCAGTTCTTTAAAATTTATTTTTTATCATACATCATATGTTAATCTTTTGTTTAGAACCAAAAGGATTTTTTTGTTGGTTAAGGATGCATATGAGCATTTTAATCTGCATAGACTATCACAAGATATTTAGCTGCTACTGCCGCAATGTTTGACTTATTCTGTAATCTTAGTAAAAGGAACTTCAGTAGTTCTATAACAAAGGAGAGAATATGGGCAACCATGATTTGATTTAATAATTTAACTTAAAAGATAATTTCCAGACTTACTTACAAATTTAATTTCTAATTTATATTTTTCCTCCGTCTTGAATAAAAGTAGCCATTCTAATATATCAAAGCCCTTGTTTGCATCTGCAACAAATCAGCAAATATTTCTTTTTTCTTTATTCCAGGGTATCATGTTAAGAAGCTTTCTAATTGGAACCGAACTTCAATCTGGGCTTGATGAATGTATTTTGATCTAAATTACTGCAGTACTAATTAAAGCTATTAGAAAGTATTGATGTTAATATTTCAGCATGTTGATTCAATAATGAAACCTGCCTATAATATGAAACATCAGATCCTACCAATCTTTAGAGATGGCTAGTATTCTATATTTGAATCCTCTTTTGGAAGAGCATTATAATAAGAGGATGAATATAGTACTGTTTAATATTTTTTTTAATTTAAATTTAATAATTTTATGTTGTTCTCACTGAAAACAAAAAACAAAACAACCAAGGACCTTACTGTTACTTCTTGCTTAATTGGCTTGTTATTACGCCAGTATTTTCTATTGGGCAGTGGTGGTCTAGTATGTGGGCTAGAAATACAGACAGGTTTAAAAAGAGATTTGAAATTTCTGATTTAGACAACATTAACAGAATAATTGGACTCTTAAACTTTAGTATAAGCACTACCATAAAAGGTTCTAGGAGATGAAATAATCTTTTCAAGATCAAGTTTAACTTTGTGGTTTGACAGTTGTAGAACTTGCTAGACTTTGTCCTTGAGTTTTTTTCACAGGTGGTCCTTGTCTGTTATTCAAAGTTGCTAAACAAACTGCTTAGAAAGATTCCAGAAAACCTTAAGGTTTTTCTAAGTAACCTTTATTTGCATTATAGCTGTTGTTCACAAAGCAAAACAATATAAGGTTCCTTTCTGAGCGGGTCAGCCATTCAAGATGTCAAACACATAATCAATTTTAATGTATATAGTTTTATGCATAAGTGAAACATTCAGGCTACACATCTCCTATTCATAATAATAATTACATGAGACCAAGAACAGCCAACTGATTCAGCAACGGCCATTGTTTTCTTGTTGCAATGCATTTATTGTTGAGCACATGAAGGACAATAGAACTAAATAAAGTGACCATGAGTAGGGCAGAGACAACTATGTCATGGTCACATCATGCTAATTGTATGGACGAGCTGTGAATAACAAAACAGCTAATATGGCAATTTTATTCAATCAAACATTCCCAAGCTGAGAAGAGTAAGAATTGCACAAAACTTACCATGAAAGTTCTAAGTCCCTTCACTAGAATACTCAAGATATTCATTAGTATTCTTAAGTGTTCAACTGTGACCTTTTTCCATATAATGTCCTACAGGGTGCTCATGAGAATAGGTAAGTATTTGTTTTTAAATTTGTGGAAATCATATTTAAATATCCCAGCTAAACACAGAGAACATTTTAAACTATTCATCAAAACATATCAAGCTGTTTTCGTCAGTCTGAATATTGACATCTGCAAGAAATCTTTGGATACCAAAGAAGGAGAATCAAACTTTAATAAAGCTTAGAAAAGATTTATTAAGAAAGAGCCCTTAAATACTTACATTGAGAGGCTAAGACCCCCACACACAAATTATTACAATTTCTCGTTATCAGAATGGAAGCAATAGTGATCCTTTCCACTGGCAGGAAAGATAGCAAGCCTTTTATTAGTCATGCTGATATTTTTACTACATAAGTGAGATTCACAACAACCTCTTCTCACAGAATAAACAACCAGTTATCCGAGACACGGGCAAACTACAGCCCACGGGCCACATCCGGCCTGTTGGGCTTTTTAATCCGGCCCACCAAACTAGTTACTAGCAGGAACCCTGCAGTTTCGAGGAAGACCTAGTTCAGGGAATGGAGAGCCCAGAAAAGCCGATTTTCACTTGGTCGACAACCGTCACAAACAAGAAGGCACGGCGGAGGCAGGACTTGCTGCTCCCCCGTCTTCCTTCCTTCCTTCCTTGGCCATCCCTCTGCTGCTCTGATTGGCCACTACCTGTCCAATCAAGTCCCAGAAGAAAACTTTTTCTTTTTTCTCTCCGCGGTAGAAAAAGAGAGAGAGAGAAACACACTATTCTCCTATTCTGGCCCGGCCCCTCTGTCAAATTTTAGAAACCATTGTGGCCCGCAAGTCAAAAAGTTTGCCCACCCCTGAGCTATCCCATCTCCCAGGCAGTAGACCCAGCACCATGTAGTTAGGGAAATGCTAAGTCTTGATTGCAACAGCCATTTTTTTCAGTCCTCTCAGCTTCTGGAAAACATATTAATCTTATGCATGTCTGAGTTCGTTTATAGCCAAACCAAATCATCTGTCAGACTTAACCCAGCAGGCAGGACTGGAACCAATTAGACAAGTTCACTTACCACTTTAACTTCTGGTAAACCATGTTTATCATAGAAAAGTTAGGAAGCCATAAGGTTAAAAAAATAAATCTAATTACTGCTGTAGACTGATTCTTAAAAACAACATTACATCCCTTTGGAGCTTCTATTTCATTCCTGATCTAAAAAACAGCATGCCTGGCTTCTTTTGTGTGGGAATATTGGTTGCCAACTGTCAGATTTGTTTTCAGTATATTTTTCACTTATAGGGAATATACATCACCTATAAATTGGATGCTGGGTCAGTTTCTTTATTGTAGTTTCTGTATAGCACATTACAAAGAGAATATTGGCATAAGGACATGCTTTCAATCAAGTCTTAGTTTCTTTAGGGGTCGCTGGAACCACTAATAAATAAATATGGCAAATAAACAGCTCTTTAATCTATAATTTTGAACTCTTAAGAAATTAGAGTAAACAATCATTGAGGCTGAAAGCAACTTTAGAATGGTGATGTATCTTTATAGATGGTTAGAATGGAAGACTTGCCTATGAAAAACATGGCTGCCGTGGTGGCAAAGGCAGTCAAAAACATTTAGAAAAAGCCAGAAAATATGCCCCTTGCCTTCTACAGTACTTTAGTAGAATTACTATATCTGGGTACAAAAATCTCGTGAATGCTTGATGGCAACAAAGAGAAGCTCAGATATGGTTGTTCAGTCATTCACTATTTCTTCAGGAACAGGACTGTCTGTCAGTAACTGTCTTCATATTTATACCTTCAGTAATCATATCTAACCATCTTGCTTTTTCTTGGTCTCTCTTCAAAGTGCATTTAATATTTCAAGCATCATTTTCTTCCCCATGGATCCTTGCACTATGTAATATTTAGCTTTATTATTAATACTTCCAGTCAGACTAGTTTTATTTCATCTTGTATTGAATTACTTCTTCTATTTACAGTTCAATGTTTTTTCAACAAATTTTACCCAGCACTGGAATTCAAAGGCATCCATTTCTCTTTGTTCTATAGTAATGATATTATTAAAGATGTAAAAGAGACTGAAATGCAGGAGAAAATTTTTGATGTTACTGCAAGTTAAAAACAAGTCTTTGATATAACTGGTCCACTCCATAAAGTCTTTGAATTGGATACAGAAACTGATTGATGGCCTTCTGAAGATCTGGTTTTCACAGCCATATGTTACATCTGGAATACCATGATCTTGACAATATGTACTTTTATTGGTGATATGATTTCTCTTTACTTATACTTTTATCAGGTAGTAAGTTTTTCTCTAGTTTATGGTTGTAGTCACCATATCTTTAAAGATTTCTTGAACTGTTATCTATAGGTTGCTACAGACTAATGCAGGGATGTCAAACTCATGGCCTGCAGGCTGGATATGTCACATGCCGACCACATCCACCTCCATTTTATCAAAGGGGGAAAAAGTTGCAATATGTTACGTGACGACAATGTGACACCCTGAGTTTGTCACCCCTGGACTAAAGAGAAGAAACAATTAAGCTTAAACCCTAAAAAGTAGAGTTGCCATATGTTTATAAACATCATATTTTGTTGTAAAGTTGGCCCTTGTACAGTATAGTAATTACTCATGATAAGTGTCAGGGTTCCACACAACATCAGCAACGCAATCAGAACTCCAAAGAAATGAAAATCCTTAGATTTTATTGAAAACATTGTAATGGTACGGTCTGGAGAAATCCTGAATCTGAAATCCCCGGGCTTTCTCCACCCAAGTAAAGTGAAAGTTCCACCCCACTAATTATCACATGTTAATTTCTCACCAATCCCTTCAAAGAAAGTTCCAACGTTCATTTCAGGACCTCCTCTAACAGGTGTCCACAACCCAGAGAAGATTGTCATGAGAAATATTTTAAAAGAATGCAGAATAGATAACAGCCTCGGAGTTGGTTCTATCCACCTCCACTCCCCCAACTCACTGGCCTTGCTAAAAATGTGTCAAAGCTAAAAGGTCCAGTGTAATAATTGCAAAAGCGCCAACTAATAAATTTTCAGCACAAAATTCTCCTTTTTAGCATGACAATAAGGTTGTGCTGAATCCAAAAGGGTTGGTCTGACAGGAGTCCTCCCAGACTTTATGGCTCCCACTTGTTGCAGGTGGAAGTTGTGGCCAGGGGAGCTTTCCCCAGCTTCCACTTGTCCTAGTCAGAGCTATTTTTAATAGCTGTGACTAGGACAAGGGCAAGATACCCTTGTGAGAGTAACTCATGATCATCTCACAACAGACTACAACAACTCATGTTATGTGGGTCTGTTTTTGAAGATTGCTCAGAACCTAACATTGATAAGAGTATTGCTAGTCAGGGAAACATATTATTATATTAACAGCACTGCATTGGCCATCAATCAGCTTCTATGTCCAATTCAAAGCCTTTTATGGGGTGGACCATATATACCAAAGACTTGTTTTCAACTCAAGTCACAACAGATTGTTTTCACTGCATTTCTTTTACATCTTTAATGATATCATTACTATAGTCTTCAGATGTTCTAGAGAAGAAGAAGAAAAAACCATGCTCCCCAAACTGTCAACATGATGTCCATTGTATGACAAAGGTAGTGTATTTGAGAAGAGGGGACTAAAATTCGTGCCCATCCTCAAAGGTTAATGTTCAATAGATGAATCTGAACTTTTTACAGCCCAGGTGGTGGTGGTTGGAATAAAAAAAAAAAAGTAGAGAAGAGAGTGCAATATACCATTCTGAGCTCCTGAAAGTAGGGTGGGATATAAGTCTAACAATCTAATAATAACTAAAGCATATTCCCCAGTCAAAAAATTCTATTTTCATCCTTATTATACACCTGAAACACTCCTTCACTACCAGCTATAGGACTTACCAGCTTTTCCTGTGAAGTGAAACATTTAATTTTACCCTGGCAGTACAGAAATGAGTAGTCTCTCCCAACCTTGACACAAACCGAAATCATAGGAAAACATTTGCAAACTCCCTCACCCCTTCATCTCCTTTATGATCAGCACATCTGAGTACAATAAAAATCACCTTGTCACTGGCCCACAACATGGCTTGATGGAAAAATGATGGCAGGTGGGCAAAACGTGTTTCCTTGGGTTGTTATTTGAAGTCTCTAGAACCAAAGATCTCTGGCATGTAAGAAAAGGGCTGGTTTAAATATAGGAACCCAAATGTACAGAGTTATGCACAGTAGTACTTCCACATCTTAATGTTTAAATGATCCTATAATTTTTTCAAATGCATATAAAAATTCACTGCCATATTGGAGATAAAATATTTTCAGAAAATAGGGAATTAAAGATCCCTTGCCTGTTTCATTTGGAAGGAAGGAATCCTTAAGCAAACCAGTGTACTTACACCATCAGTTCTTAATTATAGCTAATACTAAACAATATTTTGATATGTTTCCATGATTCTCTTCCAAAAGCTAAGAATGAGATTTCTCTAATGAAGACAAATATGTGTCCCAGGATAATGTTGCAAGATTCAATCTGAGTTGGTCACTGGGACCAAAGATTTAGACTTTCAAGCTTCGGACTTGTGCTAGAGCCCAGCTTCAGGGAACTTTTCTTCCTATGTCATGTCAGAAAGAATTTCCCGGAGGATGGGCTCAAGTCCAAAAGTTTGGAAGACTAGAGTCTGGTCCCAGTGACCAAGTCAGATTGAATTCCACAATGAGATATCTTATTTTTCTAAATAATGTTTATAACAAGCTTTTTCTAATTCTAAAGCAATTATGAAAGATAACATTCAGCCATCTGGAATCAATTTAATTTACCGCAATTCTTAAATTTAACCATTCACTGAGTGCTCTTGCCCTAATTTCTGAATGGGCACTTCGTCTGTCTTAAACACTCTGCTTTTATATTTTATTATTCTAGTCACAGCCATTTTATTACTGTATTTTATCTGCATTTTGAAATGAAATTCGGATCCTCTTTCTCTGTCAACTAACTAATCTAACAATATTTTGAATAAATTAAAATGAGGATTTACACTGGGCCAAGATCACTCAAGAATCTTCATAAATGAAGTTCTGTGCATGGAACAGAGAAATCCAAGTGTCTCTTCACCCTTTTGTATGTTAATTTCACCATCTGTAAGGTGAGAAAAGCAATAAGGAATAAAGAATTATGAAAGTGCCTATGTAGGAATGGCTTTAAATTGCGGTCAATTCTGTAACTAAAGAGCAAAGACAAAATTTAGCCAGCTAACTGGTCCAAGTATGTAGTTAAGGTTATACCGGGTAGTTATATATTATAATTAAGGTGCTCCATTTTAGATTGTAACATATATAATTGTTACTCTGTATCCTATTGTCAGATTTCCTGCATCCAGTTCTGAGTACCACTTCAGCAAGGACTTTGACAAAGTGGAGCACATCTAGAAGAGAGCAAGCTGATAGGGTTTAGTAAAAAAACTACCAGGAATAATTGGAAGCACTGACTATGTTTAGCCAAGAAAGAGAAGACTACAGGGCAATATGATAGCTACTTTTAAAGACCTGAAGGGCTCTTAAATAGAAAATGGAGTAGTATTGTTTAGAGTGGGGTGGTGGCTCAATGGTTAGACCCTGGATTTATTGGCTTGAAAGCTGGCAGCCAGGTTTGAGACCCAAGCACCACACAACAGAGCTCCTGCCACCTGAGCAGTCTGAAAGCATGCAAATGCAAGTAGATAAGTAGGTATCATTTCAATGGGTAGGTAACAATACTCCATGATGTCATGCTGGCCACATAACAATGGAAATATCTTCAGACAGTACTGACTCAATGGCCTTGAGAATGAAGATAAGCATCCTATAATCAGCAATGAATAGTGGAGTAAACTCCACAGGGACTCATTTACCTTTTATTATCCAGTTATTCCAGATATCCGGACAAGAAATAATGGGTTTAAATTATAAGATTACTTTGATTGAACATTAGAAAGAAGTCTTTTAACCCTAAGAGCTGCTTACAAGAGACTGGCTTGGGAGACAGCGGATTTTCTTTATTGTTAAGAGTTCAAAGATAGCTGAATAATTATTTCTTGTAGCAGTTGTAGCAGTGAATTCCTGCACAGGATAAAAGTTGGACTGGCTGTTGTAAGATCTCTTCCAATTCTTAAATTGTATGATTTAATTATTCTATTGATCCTGACTAGAACCCATTTTTATTTAAAGGCACACAATCAAGGATGTTTTTTGTAAAGAAAAATATGGGATAAAAGGGTACTAATTAAAGGGACCGCAGCAGGAAGAAGTGGGTTTTTACCATAATTTATTCTCAACATATGGTTGCTTGCTGCCTATAGTAGACACTGCCATATTTTCATGGGAAACTACTCCCACCCCCAAATTTCATCTTCAGTTTTAAAAATAACACATTTGCATAATATGAATTAGTTTTATAATTTATAGAATTTACTTAGTAGCAAAAGTAACTGACTTGGACTTATGTGGCTACTGTATCTTTTAAGGGTAACATATTTTTTCTCTATAGAAAGGGATTTTCTATTTATTAATAAAACCCAAGATGAGTTGAAAAGTACTGTCACCAATCTCAGGTATGTTTAAAATGTATTTCCCAACATTTCCTCAATTTAAGATTGAATGTAATCAGTTTCACAAAATCATTTCCAGACTTGTATCCTCTTTACTTGGTTTCTAAATTCTAGAAAAAATTTAAGTTGGAAAAAAATTAAGCTCAATCAAGCTTTGGGACAAGATAAAAATGTACTGCTTTAAAAAAACAAGCTATAATCAATTTTGTAAAATATTTAAAAACATGAGAAAAGTTTGAAGTACTTAAAAAAGAAACATATTTCTCTTTGCTTATTAGGGTCAGATCAGCCTTAATGAAATAAATGCACATTAGTTTTCAGACATTTACTAACGTTATTTTTTCTCCAAGTTGTAGAATTCCATGTCTCTCCAACCAGATATTGTATGTACATGACCTCTATTGGTCCACAATAATTATTACATCTAAAAGAGGAATCAGCAGGCAAAGAAGGAATTGTATTAGATACTGTAGTCTGAGAGTTTAATAGAACAAATCTGAGAAACACTCATTTGTCTATTATATTAAAATCTGCATCCTTCTGCATATTTCACCCAACTGTAGTTCTTGGTAAATTCAGTAAGTGTTTAACGCAACACTTTCCATCATAAAGTGAGATCACCCTTTTATGAACACTGGGAGTTAAGAAAAGTTTATATTTTTAACGTAATTTTATACACCTGTTTATGATCAAATTACGAAAACCCTGAAACAGGGTATTACTTATGTAAATGATGGCAGTACTAATGCATATTAACTAAGTGAAAGGGATGTAATGATTATATATAAATTTTATCCAGCGGACTAGAATTCTTACACATTTCTTCCAAGTCAGAAATGAATATATTTAATCTCAACTAGATTAATCTGTTAATCTGTATTAGATTATGAATTTCAGCACTCAATATTTTAATCCACTTTTTGAACAATGTGAGTTCAATGGATATTTTTTCAATTATTTTAAATATACATCAAGCTCTGCACTTCAAAAACTGAAAGAACTTTGTCTTTACAGAACCTATCCACATTTTAGCTGCCAATATGGAGAATAATCAATGGAGATATTAGACCTATGGCGCTTCCTCGGGCCTTCTCTGTGGCAGCGCCCACCCTTTGGAATGAACTCCCCCCGGAGATTCGCATTATTCCGGATCTCCGGG
>JAEANM010024713.1:0-11096 GCA_017656035.1 Myanophis thanlyinensis | reverse complement strand
AAGCTTGAAATAGATCTATATCGGCCTCCCTGAATTTTTAAAATACCAGCAGAAAAAAACAATTAATATATATATATTATAAGACCTGCCAGGATAGCAATGTCAAGCATTCCCCCTGCTTGGCAAGAAGCTTTTATTTCCTTAATTTACAGAAGAGGAGAACTATCCATCTCACCTAGAGTTGTATAGATTTCTCTATTGAATGAGCTGCAAGCTTTTTATGCAATACTTGCAAAGAGATTAAATAGCCTTTTAAGTGAATGACTACATCCTGAATGTGGTTGAAAGTTTTTTATGGGGTACAGAAGTTATTATTTAATAAATTGATATGTCCGCTAGCTCCCAGTGACTCCCAGTGGTTTACAAATTGTTAAATACATTTGAAACAACAATATGACAAAAAAGAACAAAGATGACAGAGATAACAAATCCAGAAAGGAACAAAGAAAAAGAGGCTTCAGATACATTGTGTGAAGAGCTAGGCTTCAGGGCCGAAATACCCTATTTTTATTCTTGGATAGGGTGCCACTTCTCCATTCAAAGGTTTTCTTGAACTTACAGCTCCTGTTTGATGACCAAATAGCAGCTATGGCCAGCAAGCATAGCTTCATCTGGTATTCTGTTTTTTTTCTCACTTTCTGTTTTCTGTTAAATATTCATTTTATTTTTGCTTCAAAACCAGAATGAGATTCCTTAGACAATGTGTGAGCCAAAATTCACAATTCAGGGAATGTTTATTGTATATTATAGCAATATATAAATCAAATCCTAATTCCAATCTGAATTGTAGTTAGTTTGCCCTTATACATAAATATCTTTAATGTTTGATTTTTTATTAATACTGCTGGCTTTAATTACCAATTTATTTTAATTGTTAATCTAAGTGTTCTACATTTGTTTTACTAGAATGAGATAAAAAGAAAGTACTATTTGAACTGTCTTTTCTTTTTTCCTCCTACCCCATCAACTATGTTTTCTATATTAAAAAAAAAGTGTCACAAGCTCTTTCTCACATCCTAAAAGAACTTTGCATCATTTCCAACTACTTATAGCTGGAAAGGTTTTTTTTCTCGTTAGACCACTTGATTGACCAAAAGGGATATTGGTGAAGTCTTTAAGTGCATTAATGTTATTTATGAGAAAAACTTATGTTAAAATAGGCCTTCTCCCATTCATCAGCTTTATATGATTAACACTTGCTTTAAAAATATGGATGTACAATTCTTGGAGATTATTTGAAGCTATTACCGTCCTCTGCCAACATCTTAGATTATGAAATTTACGTCACTAGTGGTGGTTATATTTTATTTCAAGAAGTTAAAATTAAACAGTTTGACAAAATAGAACTTCAGAACTTTAATGAATTCAGTGTTGAAAATTGAATAATCATTTAGAGGTGTCCAATGTCTTTTTTGAATTTCAGGCTACAGAATGTGCATCTGTGACTTGCCATGCCGGCCTGTGAAACCAAACGTAGGAGACCAGGTAACAGCTATGTGGCTATGTGAATTGTTGCTATGATGAGTTCCATAGTTATTTATGAATTACATTCATCTCAGTTTTGGACTTCAGTTCTCTAGTAAACTTGGGGTGGGGGGGGAGGGATAAGCTTTCCTTTCAGACATCATATTTCTCACCTACATATGGAATCATTAATGTTCACTATAAAGAATTTACAGTTTACAGTATAAACTTTGTAACTCAGTTTTGTATCCCTTCATGCATAATGGGTAATAATGTCAGAAAGTTTATTTGTTATTAGGTATATTGTATATAAGGATTACATAATGTAAGGGAATTACACATTAAAATCTTATGGAAAGGTTTATAACTACTTTTTCTTTCAGTTTCATATTCTGTGTGATGTTTCTTGACCTATATTTTTATTCTAAGCAAAAGAACCAAAATGGTTCTGTGGAATCTTTAGTGCTCTCTGAACTTTATTGTTTGCTTGCAGGCATTGCATTACCTGACTAGATGACATCATCAGTGCTACCAAATGTGGGGTTTGCTCCCTGTTTATGTACAAAACCTTGCTCTGACAGTGTTAGTGTAGATGTAGTTTTCTCTTTGGTAGTCCCTATTATTGGTTATTGGCTATTGTTTTCTTCTGTTTGATGTTAATTCCTGGTTACTTGGTGTGGCAGCTCTAGTGGATATATTCTGTCCTACTTGTTCCCTTCTTAGCTTTTTTTATTGTCCCTTTTGAATGGAATGCAAATGTGCCTTATTACTGTGTATTTATTGACAGCTGATTTGTCTGAATGTCAAACTTCCAAGAGTTCTCTAGAGCAGGGGTGTCAAACTTGATTTAATTGAGGGCCACATATCAGGGTTGTGTTTGACCTTGGAGGACTGGAGAAGTGCAATGGCCATAGTAGGTGTGACATGGGACTCATGTCAGGGCACCTGTGATGGCCAAATGCTAAGGCAGGACTTCCCTGAGACTGATCCTTACTCTCATTATAATCTCTTCCCTCTCTTTTCTTCTTTTTCCTCCATCTTCCTTTCTTCGTCCTTCCTCTGTTTCCTTATTTTTCCTTCCTTGCTCTCTTTCCTTATTTTTCTTTGTCTTTCTTCTTTCCCTTTCTCCTTTCCTGTCCCTTCCCTTCTTGCATTTCTCCTTTTGTTTTTGTTTTGATAGCCCTCTGCCAGCAAAAACGGGACATGGGTGCTTGTGTATGATCCCCACCCCACCCTCCCGTACTCTATTTTCACTGGCAAAGCACCGGCATTGTGGGCTGGTGCTTTGTTGTTTCCAGGCTGGCCCCACAGGCCATATCTAAGCACCCTGTGGGCTGGATCTGGCCCGTAGGCCTTGAGTTTGACACTCCTGCCCTAGAGCTTTCAGATTTAGCCTGGTCTAGGGTGCTCATGGTTTCATACTTGAAACTAGGATTGAGTTGTCCATCTGTTTTGAGTTTAAGGAATTATATCTTTTGACTTTTAGATGGTTTATGTGCTACGGTAATGCTGTATATTTGAAATAATTTCTTGGTTGTTTCCAATATGTTTTTGATTTATGATAGTGTTACCTTTTTCATGGCTTGTGTTGGTTGTGCTGCAGTGGTTGACTGGCCATATACAAGTGTAACTACCTGATCTAATAAAGAAACTACCAGGGAGAAACCCATACCCTCACCAGCAATGGTAAGGGAAGTTATTGCACATAAACGGAACAAACCCCACATTCTATAGCATTGGTAATGTTACCTAGTCAGATAATGAAATATCTGCATGCAAATAACAAAACTCAGAGAGAACTAAGGACTCCACAGTTCATCCTGTGGTATGTATACTATTTTCTGTTAAAATTGTTCCTTTTGCTGTGATTTGTAGTAGTAGAACATATAGGATTTGTTTTTATGCAGTAAAGTTATATAAATTAGGATAGTAGGCAGATAGTAAACGTATTCAGTAATTTTATTCTTATTTGGATATAGTTGTGTCAGAAATACTAGAACCACAAAGAAGATTATAGCATTTGTGAGAGAGATATTTGATATGGAATTTATCAATGTTATATATTTATATGTTTAGGCAGAATGTTGGGACACTAAGAATCAGTCATAGGCATGTCTCTGAGCAAAGGCTAGCTTGAGCAAATGCTGGCTTCTCATCATGTTTATTGTTTTTTTATATATTCTTGTTACAGGCATAAGTTAGTCTTCACCATTCAATGTTTAAACACAGTTTACTCATTAGATAATCCAATCAAGCAACTCCTAGTTACATATTATACTAGTAGCTAGAAGACAATAGACAGACAGGAAAAGATAAGAGATAAGAAGATAGAATACATGAGACATCTTGGTTTGCCTTACCAGAGCAAAAGGTTATAGAATCAAAGGTCATAGAATTATAAGGTTTAAAGGGGGAGACTTTTGGGTTTCTATATCAAGAAGAAGTTTGCTGCCTATAAAATATACAAACCCTACAGCAGAATATGATATTCCAGTTTATAATCAAAGACAGTGTTAACTCTACTAAAAGGCCAAAAGAATGGACACAAATATTTATCTTAAAAGTCACAACAATGCGAAGGGAATGACATAATAAAAATACCAACATTGATTCTGATTTTCATCTTATTCTTCTCTGGATACTTTCCTATAAATAAGAGAGTTGAAGTAATATATAAGCCAGAGATATAGGCTAATGATCTCAGTGCACAGGAAGAATCATATAAGAAAAGAGGAAGTGCATTATTAAATTTCTCGTCTTTTTTATCTTTAAGTAATCTTTAAGAAAATAATTAGATTGCACCCAGAAACAAGTTGAGAATGAATGGAATCCTTTCAACAGAGAACATTCTTGTTTAGTCATTAGTAATTCATTGGATGCTGAAATTTCTATTTAAACTACTTTGAAAAGCATCTGCAGTATTCTAGCAGTATCACTTTTGATAAAAAATGCTGATCTAAGCATTATGTTTTTTGAATTCAATAAATTAAAATCTCTGTATTAATATCTTAATTAAATTTTCTCGGTGAATTAAAAATTAAAATATTTATCTATGGCTCTTTTTTAAATATAAGATGCAGGCACAGTATAACTTTAATAAAAGCATTTATTGAACTTTAAATTTGTATGTGTTGTATGTTATAGATATCCATAAAAATGGGATCGCATTATCACTGTATTATCTGTTCAGCAACAATCAGCCGAAGAAGTGATATGGTAGGACATATTAAACGACATGTAAATAAAGGAGAAACTGAATCAAGGTTTACTTCAAGTAAGTAGTTAGCATATATCTATTTTTTTCTTCATAAAGATCTCATTTTGAAAATTCAGTGTCATAGACTGAATATATGATAAATTTAGAATAGTGAAACTTTATGATTTTATATTTCTGTCTAGGAACTCAGAACATCTTAAAAGGACAAGGTTTCTGTAATTTCTAGGTACAATTTTTATGTATCTTTATTTGACCTTATTTGTTTAAAGAGGGGTAAGCTGAGTTGTTAACAATGTGCATAGTGAAGTGTTATTTTATTATTTCTTTGGATTTAATTGTCAGAGGAAATGACTGTTAATTCAAGGATTGTATTTTGTAGTTTGTTTCCTTCCTCTAGAAAAGTATATGTCCTTAAGTAGTGATTGTTCTTTTTTAATTGTACAGTTTAAAAATGTTGATTATGAAATAACATCTAAGACATCAGTAGTGAACTTGTGACTCCCAAAAGTTTCTAAACTACAATGTCATCATTGCTGAAGCTGCTGAGAATTGATGTTGGGAAATAAACAAAATAGTGATATAGATCTGGTGATTTTCATGTGTTCTTTACTATAACTCCTACTAGTTCTAGCTGACATAGTTAATGTAAAACAGTTGTAGGCGATGGCATTAGAAATAGTCCCTGACCAAGAGATTTCCTCTCTTTTGCTCTAGGTTTTTTATAAAAACTGTCATATATTTTACCACATGATTAGATCCTTTTTTTCCTAATAAGTATCTCTTTTAAGGATTTTGACTGAATCCAAGCACAGCTTAAATTCTCTTTAATATGATGGCATAGTGGTGACATTTCACCATAAAATAGTTTTAAGTATTATCAGAATCATGTTTTACTTTTTCAAATATCTCTTTTTAATGCACCACATATTTCAGTTTGAATCTAATTATCACGGTAGTTTTAAATTTTATACACCATGCAGGTATCATCAGTAGGCCCTTTCATTCACTCATGTCTTTATTAACCAAGGTTAAAGGTGTCAGGAACAATAAACTTAGCCAGGTAATTGGTCCTGGAACCATCTCTCCATTCATATGCACAGTTTGGAACTCACTTTCTAGCTTTTATACAGTTGCAATGTGAAAACTCTGGTTAGTATCATTTCACAAATGAAGAGAATAGGATAGATTCTGATCTGTGATTTGTGGAACTTTGAATAATTATCTGAAATGGGCTGTAACACTTTTTCATCTGAAAATAATCCTTAGCCCTTGCTCCTAAATATGAAGTAGTGAAGGAAGCGAACACAGATGTACAAGTCCTTCCTAACTATTCAACACCTCAGAAAACTGATTCCTATTTTAATCCCAAAATGAAACTTAACAGGTAAGAAATGGTAAAATTGTTTGGGGAAGAATTATAAATAAATATTTTGAATTTTCTTATTAACAAAAGCCAGTAATAGTATACATCTTTGCTGTATTGTGAGTGATAAAGGGTTAAAGAGAATCTAATAAATTATTAGAAACCCAGTCAATCAAGAATTCAAGGGAGATTTTAACTAAAACAATAGCAATTTGTCATTAAACCAGGACAATTAGTCCTCGACTTACAATCATAATTGGGACCAGAATTTCCATTGCTAAGCAAGGCAGTTGTTAACTGAGCTGCACCCAATTTTACAGCCTTTTTTGCCCTGGTTATTAAGTGAATCATTATATGAACTGGGCTGCCCCCATTGACTTTGCTTCTCAGAAGCCACCTGGGAAAGTTTTGCAGATGATGATCCCAGGATGCTGCAACCATCATGAATAGATACCAATTGCCAAGCATCACTATGTCTTAGCATTGTACATGAAGTGGACTATTCTTTGCATAGTACAATTGAAGCCCTACCAGAAATCTCAGTACCTTAGCTTGGCCAAACCAATAAGAATAATTACAATTGCATTATGTTATATGTTGTACTATAGTTTATTTTTTTCAGACATTGTCCTTTAAACAAGATAACATAAGAATAATTGCATGGTTTACATGTATTTTCAGAATGCTTTTTTCTTTTCTTTTAGACAACTTATAGTCTGTGCTTTAACTGTTCTAACTGAGGAACGGAAACCTTTGGAATGTCTGGATGCATTTGGAGCTACTGGTAGTCTGCTATTATGTATTTTGATTTACAGTTTGTAAAGAGAATTTGTATATCTAGGTGCAATCTGCGGGAATAAGTCTTATTAATAGAATTTATTTCTGAATAAAGATGCTTAGGAATGTACTTTTTTTAAAGCTTGCCCTGCCATTAATTTTATGAGTGCATATATATTTGTAACAGAATTGAGAAAAAGTTCTGTTGATTTCATGGTTTTTATTAAATAGACTACTGATAGTCCTCATGTAGTGACTGCCTTATGTAGCAGCAATTCAGTAATGAGAATGATGAAAAGTAACTTTTCTACCAGTTCTTGCACTTATGACCTTCTCATGTCTATAGAGCAAAGGAAAATGAAGTAAGATCATAAGCACATAGATGATTTCACTTATTGACCATTTTGCATAGTAACCAAGTTGTTGATCCTAATTGTAGTCATTAAACAAGGAGTACCTGTGTATGTGCATTTCCTAAATAATTCAAACCTAATATTGTATTCCACATAGTGAGGTCACAAATCTGTAGGCATGCCTTTTCCTGAATTCATCACGTATGTATCATCTGCTTTCCAGGTATAATGGGATTACAGTGGGCAAAGCATCTCGGAAATTCAGTAAAAGTCACAATTAATGATTATAATGAAAATTCAGTGACCATGATACGAGAAAATTGTCATTTAAATAAGATGAAAGTTGTGATGAATTTTGAGGAAGATGACTGTGATGAAGCAATAGAAGAAGGGGAAGAAAACTTGCCTACCATTGAGGTGACAAAAATGGATGCCAATGTAATCATGCATTTGAGAGCATTTGATTTCATGTAAGTGTCTTGTCTTACTTCAGTCACACTTTCCCCAATTGTGCTTTCCAATATCTAGATGGAGAATAACAAAGATATAGAGCACAAAAAGGAGATTGATATGCAGGTTCAAGGTTTACCTCTTTAAATCAACTAAAATAGCTAGTTCACAGGATATTCTATTCTATTAGTATTCTGTGAACTAGGCCACAAACGGATTGATTGAAGAATGACATCAGTTTTTTCTGAAGGAATTTTAATCATGTTCTGGAATCTTTGATTTGGAAAATTACGGTTGCTTAAAAATATCTCTTAAGAATCATTGTTGCACTTTGGTTTCATGATGCTTTCTTCTACCTACAATGTCTATAAAATCCCAAATTTTAGAAAACTGCATTCTTCATCTGGGTTCAGATAGTTAATTGGGCTCACTGCATACTTTTCTATCTATATAGCTCTGATAATCAGCTTATATTGTAAATATCTTGGAATGATTGTTATAAAATGTCAATATATTCAACGTTTTATTTTAGATATGAAAATGCACTAGATTTTTTAAATTTTTTAAATACATAAAATTGCAACCTTAGGTAGACAGTACTTTTTTGAAAAGAATTCCTGTTGAAGTGTATGGCATTTTAGTAAGCAAGATACAGGTTGTGCCTACATTTCCTTATTTGTATAATTTTTACTGTGCTGTGTTCTGTCTCTTACATTATTATACAGCCACCTGGACCCATTTGGATCATCAGTAAACTACTTAGATGCAGCTTTCAGAAATATAAGAAATCTTGGAATTGTTTCAGTGACATCAACAGATACAAGTTCTCTCTATTCAAAGGCACAGCATGTGGCCCAACGTCACTATGGTTGCAACATTATCAGGACAGAATACTATAAGGAGCTGGCTGCTAGGATGGTACTTGCTGCTGTGGCAAGGTGCAGTTGCATTTCCCAAATACTTCTTTCGAAGTTCTAATATTAGGTGGTTGTAGTTTTTACCTTGTTTATTCTTATACAAGGGACTAAGCAAAATTGATTTTTACATCCTGTTTCTCAGTAACCTTCAGCAATTAGATCAAGAATTATGAATGTGTAAAACAGAAGACTTCTTCAGAGCCTGTGTACAAAAGGTTTGATCCACGAAGCTGAATGTTGTATTTTTGAGCCTCTATATCCTTTTTATAGTCTCTGAATGTGAACAAGAATAGGCAGAAAGTGAATTTCTAGTAATATAGGGCTGGTGGTTTTCAGGTTCAAGGAATAACTGCAAAACTTCGGGACCTTACTGAAATAGATTTCTTTCAAGAAAACACATTCAGATAATTATTAAAGAGCCCTTTCAGTAAAGGGTTCAATAAAGAACAAACAATTATGCTACATAACAATAATCACCAGGTAGAATCTTTCAGGATTAAGTGGATTATGAAAATGTTTTCTTAATCAAATTGATTTAGGAAGCCTCAACAGCAATCCCATTATGTATTGATCTTTGAAATGCCAAAAAGTTATTCTGGAATAGCATCCAACTGTTGGCATAAAAAACACTATCATTAACAGGGAAGGAACTCTTCTCCAATTGGGTTCCTGCCCTCTAGAACTACATCTCTCTTTTCATTATGTAAGTCAGTTGGACAGTGTGACGACACATTTTAAAACACCAAGGTGAACTACACTTTTATTTTGAGTTCATCTTTATTAAACCTCAATTCATGCAAGAACTAATTTGATGGAATTAGGAATTTAAAAAAAAATTAGACAGCTATGATGAGGTCTCCCTGAGATTCAATCAGCTTCCATTCTACTGATGGGAGCCCGGAATATCTGACTCTGCCAAATGTGCTTGAAGTTTTCTTTTCTTCTTTTCTTTGGTTTTATCTGAGCTAGCTGTCTTTATTACCTTTGTTCTTTTTTGTTTTCTCGCTTTACTTTAAAAAAAAACACAGAATATCTGCTCTTCCCTCCCCAAAGTAACTAGGAATTGGGCAGTCTATAAATGCTGGGCAGTGTATAAATACATTACTGGAGGAATCAATAGATTGAGTTTGCTATATTTGTCTTGGACACATTCAGAAATCTGAAAAATTGTCCATTGAAGACAAGCTTTTTCTTTTATCTTCAGCCTATCCATTTCTGCATAATATTTTTGTAATTACATCATCTCTTGGTGTTTCCTCATTTTTCCATGCTGGATTCTATTCTTAATAGTCTCTCTTTCTACAGGGCTGCTGCTAGATGCAATAAAGGCATTGAAGTTTTGTTTGCTGTAGCTCTTGAACATTTTGTACTAGTACAAGTGAGAGTGTTGAGAGGTCCTTCTTCTGCAGATGATACTGTCAAAAAAATACGATACCTAATTCACTGTCAATGGTGTGAAGAGAGGATTTTCAAAAGAGAGGGAAACATGATAGAAGGTAAACCTATTTTGTAATTTCAGTTAGTTCTCAGGGTGGTTCAGTTAATGAAAATCACCACAGCATGTGCATTTTGTGTTATTTGTTTGTTCAGTAGTAATCTATTCTCAAATTAGCTTCTATTAAGTGGATTATTTTGGTACAATATTGATTTAGAATCTAGATGATAGTCCTGCATGAATTTTATTTGTATCCTTCCTCTTCTTGCCACATAAAGCTATTAACAATGAGAAATAGCAACAGCATAAAGAAGAATAAAATTAATGAGCTAATAATTGAAAACAATATTGGAATTGTTTTCATAAGAAATGGGAACCACTTATTGTACAGGAAGGCTGTAATCATGTACACAATTATTGGGGCTTAACTTCAGTTGATATTTGCAAAACAACATGTAGAGTTCAATAATGATTCCCCAGGACTTGAATTTGCCCGTTCCATGGAGTGCTTCTTAGGGAAAAGCATCTGCCTTAAATTTACTGAAATAAACTAGTATCTCATAGTGCCATGAGGCAGTCATTTGATCAAAATCAAAACCTAACCTTTTGACTCAAACTTCAATCTAGTTCAAGTGTTAATGCTATTATTATACTTGAACTTCAGCTCTCCATCAAGTTTAGGAAGTATAATCAGAGGGATTAATTCACCCCTTTCTGAAATTATAGTGTTTAGTTAACCAGCCAGAATAAATTACTTTTGTAATTCTAATGGCTTTTAATTTATTAGCATTTAAATTTCCATTACATTCATAAATTATATATCACTCAGATACTGTTCTAGAAAAAATATGTTTTACTGTTTCTTTTTCACAGACAATCCTTACTGGCAGCTTCCATGTGACTGCCATAACCAAATGACTGGAAAGACGGCAGTTGAACTGGGACCTTTGTGGTAAATATTCTTTTTATTTATTTCATTTATTATTAATTTAATTTATATACCGCCCCCTCTCCCTCAGGACTCGGGGCGGTTTACAGCCAGTAAAACAAGTATAAATACAAAAATACAATTAAAAGCAGTTAAAATAATTAAATAAACGGCTGATTAGATATCATTTTA
>JAEANM010024712.1:0-11096 GCA_017656035.1 Myanophis thanlyinensis | reverse complement strand
CTGGCCCGGCCCCTCTGTCAAATTTTAGAAACCATTGTGGCCCGCGAGTCAAAAAGTTTGCCCACCCCTGCACTAGACCATATCCTAACCTTATGTGAAGAACCAGATAGGCTACAATGGGTTGGATAGCTTGTGGTTTCACATCTCATGTGAATACAGTCATGGAAACTTGGATGGGGTTTGGTAGCGTAGAAGAGCCTACAGATGACCTTGAATAAAATATACAACAACCCCTAGTAAAAGATGAGCTTAGTTCACGAGAAAGCAACTCAAGACTGCCGGTCTTCAAGAAGGGAAAGAAGGAGAAATGCTATCAAGCTTTCAAGAGTCTGTAATCCTGGGCTGTATCAATGGAATGGAAATCTAGTATTTCCCATATCTGATTCCTGATTTGATCTCTCTTGTGCCAGGGCTGCACCCATTGGGTTATGTGTTAGAAAAATTACGGGATTGGCAAATGGCACATGGGTAAAGTAGTGTAACTGATTATACATTAGTTATATGTTAAATAATACCACCTTCATCTGTCTTGATTGTTAATAAGGTACACGAAGATTCGCTGAGTGCTTTGAACTTTGGAAGTCATTGAAAAATTCCTACGTATTTATTCTGGCACAGAGTGGTTAATGTTTTTTGTTTTTAATCTTCATTAATATCCCTAGGCTCTTTCCTACTTTTTTTTGAAGGAGCTCACTGGATTAGACAAAAAGAAGAACAACGGTATATAGGGGCAAGGGAAGATGTACTTCATGATCCCTAACAAACAATAAGATGCCAGATAATAAATTCGGAATTTTCAAAATATTCCAGATTGTATGGACCTACTGTCATTCAGATAAGCTCTTTTTATGCTGGGCTGGGGAATTCTGGGACTTGGATCAAGTTCAGAGTTGAAAAACAAGTCTCAAAGTTGGACACCCACTACTCTATAAAGAGACGCGTGGAAATAAAAGCTATATGCTCCATTCTCTTAACTTTTCATCACAAACAAGGTGTGATACCGCTGCTTTATCTTCTACTGTTGTTATTAAAACTGGAAAGACAAAGTGTTGCTGAGCCTTTTATCATCAGTGACCTAGTTTGCCACCAAAAAATGCAAGGGCAGCATTTTGTGCATGAAGTCACTGTTGTAGCTGTGGCTGCATTCATGTCCTCCCACCCACCCACTCACCTACAGTGAGCCAGGTCTCAAGACTTTGTCATTTATCTGTATTTCTCATTCCCTCCCCCCACTTCTGAAAATGAGAAATTCCCTGATAAATCTTCCAGCCTTTGTCATGCACAACCCATCACCATCCATCTATAGAATACTAATCCACGGTCCCTATCCTCTAAGCCTTTTGCTGATGCCTTTACAAGTGATGATTTACTTCCTCCAAGGATGGAAAAACAACATCCAAATAAGGATCAGGCTACACACACACACACACACACACTGAACTCTTCAGGGATTGCTGATCATGATGACAAAAAGCAGTTTCCGTAAGGTTTCTTGGAAGCATTTTGCCTGTAATAGGACTCTGACGGATTATCCCATATACAAGGAAGCGATAAGGTTATGGGTGACCAGGGGAAGAATCTCTGGCAATTCTTCTTAGATGCTGGCATAATGAAGAGGAAAATACCGAAAATTTGTGGCTCCTAAAAATATGTGCGCTTACATTACCAGTCTTATTTTTACCTGGGTTGATACATATATATATATGTGTGTTTTTTTGTGTGTGGAAATACTTGGTTACCCAAATGTGGAAGGGAACAAATCCAGTTCCCTTTTGCCTTTCAGCTCATCTCCAGAGACTATCCAGGCAGAAATTTGTTTAGCGACAACTGTGTGCCGTATATATTTCCACACACACAAAAAAACACATATAACTTTGCTTGGTGATAGCTGCTGAAGGGGAAGAGAGTCTGTGGTCTAGAGGTTAAGACATCTGCCTATGATGCAGGCGACCCAGGTTCAAATCCCATAAGGGTATGACTGGCTGATGAGAGCAAATGAGATTGAAATAGATCTATACCGGCCTCTCCAAAATAAAATGCAAAACTAAAGATCCAACGTCATAAGCGTTTATCAGTTCTTTGCTGAATAACCAAATCATCTCTTGGAATTCTTTATACTATTTTGTGGGAGAAAAACGAGAGAGACGAGCCTACCAATTGTTTTCAGAAAGAGGTGAAATTCCACAACTGGATTTTAGGCCTGGAACATCTTTTCCTCCTCTTGTTTTGGTTTGGTTTTTCTGTAACTGCACCAGACAACAATAACTATAATTTATTGATTTAGATTTTGTACAGATAGTCCTAGATTTACAACCATAACTGAGCCCGGATTATGGTCGTAAATTGCGGGAGTAGTTAAGCAGGTGCCCACGACTGATTTTACAATCTATTTTGCAGCGATTATTAAGCAAACCATCTTCGTATCAACTTTTCTTTTTTTTTTGAAATTTTTTTTTAAAGTTTTCAATTTTTTATTGTTTTAATACAACTTGCACAAAGGATACAAAACTGGTGTAACATTCCATTTTCATAAGAACCATTTACATATTTGTTTTCTGTCAGTAATTTACAATATATTTTATCATCTATCTCCTAGTCACATATGTATGTTATTTACATTGGATTTTGTCAAACTTATCTTATATCTTGTTCACGTATGTCTCAGGTAATTGCCCTATTTCCTTACTTAATATTACACAATTTTATTTCAACTCTTTCTTTCTTTCTTTCTTTCCTCCTGTTTCGTCCTCTTCCCCTTCCTCTTTCTTTTCCTCCCTTTCTTACTACTTCCTTTCCCCCTCTTCTCTTCCTTTTCTGATCCACTTAATCTTTTTTCAGCCCTCTGATACCAATTTTAGTCCATGGTGGATTTGAGTAATGGGAGATCTAGTTGAATATAACTGGGGTATTCCAGATTAAGGAAAGATGATCGTGATCAAAGCTAAAATCTTAAAGACCCAGGGAAAAAGGCTGCAGCTCAATTATTTCAACTGCTTAGGTCTTGTTATTGCTTTGGAAACGCAACATATTGTTGAAGCCAAATGCCTATTAGAATTCATTTTTCAGTTAAAGGTCAAAACAACAAATTGAAACCAGCTGCAGTCTATAATTTCTATCCACATTGTAATTTGTGCGTGATTGCGTTATTACACTTCCACCAAACGAATGTCTCTGATGGAATTTTGCTCCATATGCTGGAGCAGCTATTAGCAGTTCTATTAATTAAGCATTTCACAATGTTGATTATTAAAATACATTTTTAAATAATAAGAAGCAACGAATTCTGCATTAAGGTATCAAAATCCATACGATTCTCAGCAGGATTAGCGGAATTTTGGCTTTTGAGTGATGAAAGGGACAAATTTGGTTTTTGGATCAACCTAAGAATAGAAAATGGGACTAATATGATATTCTAATGACTTCAAAGTTATTCACAGAGTCCTCACTTTTGACTGATTCATCACTATTGTCCCATATATATAAGCTGCCTTCCTGCCTGGTTGCTATCACCTCTTTCCATAGTTAGAACTGTGCCTTTAACATCTGCAAACTGGGCAAAAAATGTAGAGGAGAAGCTATTTCGATCACCACATCTCCATGATGAGAGAATAATTAGGTGGCTTCTGCCTGTTATCTGCAGATGTAAAAAGCATGGAACTTACTGATTTAAACAAGCACACAATCACAGCACCAACTCTGTCTTGGAATCTTATGTCTATTACCATCCCTCTGCACAGTTCCAAAAGATTTTTTTTTTATTTTTTATTTAGCAAAAAAAAAAAAAAGAAGAATCTTCAGCCCTGAAAAGGCAATGGTTTGCGGAAGCAATCAGGATGAGCATTTGTATGAGCGCATGTCTATCCACACACATTTGTCTGCATCTCAAGTTATATTCATATAAGCTTAAAAGTTAAAAATGGCAATTTACATAGAAACTTACACAGGAATACAGAATAGGATTCTGTAAATGAGGGAATTTGTATTTCTAATTTGCATATATAGGGTGCTTACGAGTGATTTCCAAATTCTGTTCTGTCTTGTAATTATTATTTTTTTTAATTTTGTCCACACAGTTCTTCCCCTTTACTTCACTGAATCATAGTTGACCAAATCACGGGTTACTGAATTAACTCAATTACCTGGCTTTGCATAGCCTATTAAACTAATCCCCCAATAGGATTCACACAACATGTTCAGCAGAAAGGTAACATGTTGCATCTAGTGTGTTAGGCAATCCGTCGACTGCAGTTTAGATCAACCAGGCCTTTGTACATGGGTCACCTAAAAATAGTAATCTCTGCTATTGTGCTACTCTCTCTCTAGGATTAACACAATATTGGAAAGTAGAAACTCCTAGACAAAATGGCAGTGCAAAAAAGAGCATCACAATATTCACAAGCAAGGTTCAAAGGCAAATGAAAAGAAATAGTATCTCCAGTAAAGACAAGGCACCAGGCAGGTAACTAACTAACTCAAATGCATGTTGTTGTTAGTTGCGAAGCCGTGACCGACCCATTGCAACCCCATGGACAATGTTCCTCCAAGCCTTCCTGTCCTCTATCATTCTCCAGAGTCCATTTAAGCTCATGCCGACTGCTTCAGTGACTCCATCCAGCCATCTCCGTCTCTGCCGTCCCCTTCTTCTTTGGCCCTCCATTGCTCCCACCATTAGGCTCTTCTCCAGTGAGTTCTTCTTTCTCATTAGGTGGCCACAGTATTGGAGTTTCATCTTCAGGATCTGGCCTTCTAAAGAGCAGTCGTGGTTGATCTCCTCTAGAACTGACCGGTTGATCACCTTGCAGTCCAAGGAACTCGCAGGAGTCTTCTTCAGCACCATAGTTCAAAGGCCTCAATTCTTTGGTGCTCAGCCTTCCTTGTGGTCCACAAATTCATGTGGTAAGGCTCAAGATGTAAAAAGATCAGGGCATAAATACTCTTCTAGCAACAATTTGCTACAAACTGCCTACATACGCAAAAAAAACCCCACAAGCCCAGTTACTAAATTGTACTATATATTGGTATTAACAATTGGAACTCAGTTGATCTTCTAAGCCCATTTCCTGCCAGTAACCTACAGTAGATGAACATAAGCTTTACAAGACATGGAAACACAACTGTTTTCTTCAACAGACATGGGAACATTGCCACCGTGATCTTTCTGAAATTAAACCCGGTGTCAGCTAATAATCTTTCAAAGTTGGGCCACATAAAACGTATTTAAAATAAAAGTTTACACATGACTAGACTGATTACTTTCGGAAAAGTCTTACTTGTAAGTTAGCTCATTGGCTTATGCTTCCTAGCAGGACAAACGCTCATTTCAAAGCTGTCTTCTGCTGAAGATTTAATAAGCATAAGATTGGGAAAAAAATTTTTTCCTTTTAATGAGGAATGCAAAATAGATTTGTGGAGGCTCAGATTTTAATTCCTTCATCCATTTGGACTCAGGCAGGGTACACATTTAATAAATAAAATAATAATGTGTAACCTGTCTTCTTTCTTGAGCATACATGGGGGTTATCATTTACCCAAAGGTGCTTTTTCAAAAGGCAGCTGGACTTGCTTTGTTTTTCCTTGAAGATGTTTTGCTTCTCCTCCAAGTGAAAGGTCTTCAAAGAAAAACCAGACAGCCCAGTTGTCTCTTGAATAAGCACCTTTGGGAGAACCATAACCTGGATGACTGGGCATCTCGATAGGCATTCAAGTTATCATTTACGTACTCTCAATAACCAGAACCTTGTGATATGGGCTGAAGAATGTAGTTGAGTGTACATTTTGCTGTTGAGCTCAAATGTAAACCTAGACCTCTCTTGGACAAGTCTAGTATCTTAACCATTACATGAGTTACATTTTGCTTTGCAATCTTTGTATTATACATCCATATTGCTTGTTAAATCAACAACAATGGTAGCATGGACCTTGGCTACAAAAAGGTTGCATATTCTTGAAGCAGATCAACATAATGACTTGTAATTTTGGGATTCTCCTTCAGAGTTCAGTTGTGAAAGTGATCCTCAACAAACCCCTGAGCTGCAAAAATCAATGTTATTCCACAGCTACTGTAAAAGCATTGCTCCAATCTATCGCTTGTCATTTTTGTTGTTTCACTACTGCAATCTTCCAATGTTCCAATTCTAGACATGCTTCACTCAGATCCATCTTTCCATCTCTTTCCTTACCCTTTGGTAACTCTCCAGGGGTGTTGTTGGTGCCATATACGAGAGCTATCCAAAATAGATTACATTTTCGTCTGTAGCAAGAAGGGGCGGAGCTAGGGTGGCCATCTTTGGTCTGTGTGTTCGCCACTCAGTCTGCATCTAGTCGTGCTAGTGGGAGGTTCATATCGTTGCCCGTTATTTCACAGCAAACATTTGAAATGTGTGCTGCAATTGAAAATCCCTCCAGTTGTGAGGTGCAATCAGTGAGAAGGTTTTTGTTGGCAAAAAAACATAAACCGACTGAAATTTTTCGGCAACTGTGTGAAGTGTACGGGGACAACATCATCCCTGAAGGTGGAGTGCGCCAATGGTGCATTAAGTTTAAAAATTGCCAAACTAACGTTCATGATGAACATGATCTTGCACCAAGCGACTCCCACTTGTTTCATCATTCAGTGCATTCTATTGACTGGCTCAAGTCTCAGGCGGCTGAATTTGATGACCTTGGAATTACAAAGCTTGTTCACTGCTATTTTATAAGTGCCTCAATTTGTTCGATGAATATGTTGAAAAGTAGGATTTAAGTGTCACTTTCAAGTGTATATAATAAAAAAAATTTCCTACACTTTTTTTTTTCTATCGCAAAACGTAATCTATTTTGTGGATAACCCTCGTATATTATTAGCTGTGTCTATAGTTAGTGTGCCATTTTTTTAAAAAAAATTTGGAGTTTGGTCACATTTGCAGCCAGCAACCTGGAGAGAGGATACCGTGTTGCAGATGGATGAGATAGTGAATTTGATTTAGCAAATTTCATTGGCTGTTCTTAGTCATTTCTGCAGTTGGGGGAGAGAGAGAAAGATGCAACGGCTGTCAAGCTGAGTATTTAGGAGAGGAGAAAATATAAATTGGCTTCCTAGTTCAGAAGAGAAGCAATGCATTATCATACTGAATTCCAGTTTTAGCCTGCCAATGTTTTTTGTCAAGTAGCAGTTTCATCCTGATGTAGGTTTGGCTTAGGCTAATAACAAGCAGTCGAGTGGTATAACACATCTCTTGAATACGACAACATATTGTCAGTTTTGGTAAGAATGTTAGTATAATGTCTTCCCCAAGACTCTTTCTAAGGAGTCTAAACTTTCATCCTTTTGTGCTTTGGTTAGCTATGAGAGATCTCCATAGTCCTTCTACAGACAGTTGCTACGGTTTCCATGAGTGGCTACTGTTGTAGCCGAAAACCCGGTCCAAATCAGTGAAGGAAAACTCAAGAAACCGGGTCCGTTTGGATGACCGCGAGGGGTCCCATTTTATTTAAACCGCGAGTAAAACTCACGATGCGGATCATGTCAGTCAAGGGAAAAGCGAAACTTAAGGGAAGCCGCGGCTTTTTATATTTGCCGCGACTTCAAAATCCCGCGTTTCCCATTGGCTGGTGGGCCAGCCAATGGGCATCGACGTCCCGGCAGCCAATCGGCTGTCGGGTCGTCCGTTCAAGATGGCGGACCTGTGGGAGGACTTCGGCCGTGCATGTGCGGTATACAACAGCGACATCCCAACTGAGGCCAGCTGGACTTGAAGGCCATATGAACTCTTTGTTCTGGAATTTCCTCTTTCCACTTGTGGTGTGCAGAGGTTCGAATGTAGAACTGCAGGTAAACTCTGCCCACAGTCAGGAGTTCAATCCTGACCAGCTCAAGGTTGACTCCATCCTTCCGAGATGGGTAAAACGAGGACGCCAGATTGTTGGGGGCAATACGCTGACTCTGTAAACCACTTGGAGAGGGCTGTAAAGCACTGTGAAGCGGTATATAAGTCTAAGTGCTATTGCTACCCTATTCCAGAAAACCTCCCCTGCGAATCTCAGCCTCACTATCAATTGACAGCTTCTTTCCCTGCTAGGTCATTTGTCACAAGGGCTCTTTCATAGGTCAGGTAGTATTCCAAAAGGTTTCTTAGAGGCATCACCAGCTACTCTGCTTAGAGATGCAACCATTCTTACTAGATCTCACCTGTAGACCACATCTGAAGATGGCATTTAATTTCGTTGTACGAGGTGCAATGCCAATAAAGTAAACTAAGCATCTGGCCTCCTAGGCCTGTAGCTGCTGGGCCACCCCCATAAACTTCATAAAACGAGTCATTATGGCCTAAATGCTGCTTGTGGTAGTTTTGTTGGTGTATGTCCGTAAAGTCAGTGAACTGGTGCACTTCTAAATGAAAATGCTCATTTCATGTCCTCCTGTGCTTTCGTTTCCTAAATCTCATGTACTTTCCATCCCAATATTGAAAAAGTTGGTCAATTCTGAAAGTTTTTTTTTTCTTTTAATAAAGACAATGACATTCTCGTGCTCCATCAGCCAAATTCAATCGATACAGGCATTTTCGGCACTCAGAGAGATGGATCTCACCTTCTCCCTACAGAATTCCCAATATAAAGGGAGTCTTTAAAAAAAATTCAGAAAGAAAGTGAGACTCTTCAGTCTTTATTATCCAGCTCGGGATTCAATGTAGGTAGTCCTCAACTTACCACAGTTCTTTGAGTGACCACTCAAAGTTATGACAGCACTGGAAAAAAGTGACTTATGGCCATTTTTCACAGTTACGACTGTTGCAACATTCCCATCGTCTCATGATCAAGATTCTGATGCTTAGCAAGGGGCATGCATTTTATGTTGGTTGCAACGTCCTCGGGTTGTGTGATCCCCTTTTGTGACCTTCAAAGTCAGCAGGGAAGACATATTCACTTAACAACCGTATGACTTGCTTAACAACTGCAGTGATTCTTTTAACAAGTGTAGCAGAAAAGGTCATAAAGTGGGGCAAAAAACCTCAATAAATGTCTCATTCAGCAAGAGAAATTGTGGTCAAGGACTATCTGTATGACCAAGCTCCCTTTCTCCTGGATTCCTATTTTTTAAAATGCCTTTTTATACAATTATTCCCATGACCTGTTTATTCGATCCTAGTTTTTTCAGTTCATGTTTTCTAGTTGCATGGATGAAGATAGCTTTGTTTGGTGATTAGCTTCACCTCTAATTTCTCTTCCTCTTTATTGCTTCTTTGAAGGAATTGTATTTTAATTCAAGGTGACTAATTCTGTCAATCTAATGTATGCAGATTCTCTCCACCGCTACCTTATTTTATCTATCCTGACAGGGAAGCGGCTGGCGTCCTGATAAATCAGATGAATTATCTCATTCAACGGTAATGACATTTCTATTTTATAATTACTTAGTGGGTGATACCCTTGTAGAGCTTTCCACCTAATTTGGAACTGCAACGGTCAATCAAAATGCACTTCATCTCAGGGTATCACAAACCCCATTTTATCCTTTTAAATCTAATATAATCCTGCAAAGGTTTAGGAGATAATTTCTAGCTTAAGCTTTGTAAAGGAGTTGCATTTTATACAGTAGCACTTCTAACTTTCTCCCAGGGAAACTCACCTGGCCTTTAATTGGAAGTCATTTAGATGCCATGTCACCATTGTAAAAAAAAAAAAAAAACACCCCACAAATATCTAGACTTCTTTTTATTATTTCTGGATTTTTCTTGTACCTTTAAATGAAACTCTCGTGCTTCAAGATAAATTATTTCAGGTACTGCTAGTCAAAAAGGCATTGATAATTATACTACTGCCAAAAGAAATACGTAAATTATTCTGGATCATCAGTGCTTTAAGACTATGCCTCTGTTCAACAAAACATCCTCAACCCCATTTATCTCTTTTCTGAATTCCCATTATACAGTGAATCACGATCCAATTAAATGAATTAAGCTTCTAGAACATATTCAGCTACCAAATAACCTCCAAGCTTATATCAACCGGTGTTGTCTGTGAATGTAGTCGTTTTCTCTTTAACTGACCCAGTTAAACATGTGGCAGGAATTCAGTCCTTACAGGAATACCATTAGAAAAACCTGACCCTGAAAAGGAACGGACTTTTTAATCCAATCGTTTTGCATCTGTTTGCTTCTTCCATCTTTTTTGCAGCTTACAAAGTTTGGGGTTTTATGACATGTTACCTAAATTCCAGAGTGAATCAAGAAGATCTCTCCCACAGAAGAGTATCAGGTTGAGGAGCTAAGCTTTGGTACTTTCAATGAATGCTCATTCAGAAGCAAAATCTTGGTTCTGAGACTTTGAATTTGGTCTTAAACTGAGGTAAAGTTTCCAACTCTCAAGAATGCAGGACAAAATGGTGGACTATTGTAGCCAGTCTTTTGCTTCTGGTCCTCCATCCATTTCCCCCTAAATTCTCCTGGTCTTCTAGGATCTCCCACAATCTTTGATTCAAGTTTATGAGGTTTTGCTAAGAGCTGATGTTTTCCAAATTACGTTGGAGGTCCAGAATGAGCCACACTTGCAGTTAGTTCTCGGTGACCCACAATTCACCTAAGTTGCCACTCTCGCACGGGCTTTTTGTTACTTTCTGGATGCATTGACGGTGTTGGCTATTACCTTGAAAACTCTGTGTGACACAGAGGCTCTATTGCTAAGCTAGCTAGGTTCGCCCTCTTCTCTTTGCCAAAGGTTTGTATCTCCATTTTTAATAATATTTACTTTTTAATGCAAATTTTATAATTTTCTATATTTGGAGGGTGGTTTTATATGTGGGTTGTTCTTTTTTTTTCCTACCCATTTGCTTTGTGCTGCCCAGCGTCACCTCCGGCGAGATGAGAGGCCATCAAAAATGTGATTAATAAATACATGGTTTTTATTGGTTGTTGTCAGCTGCCTAGAACCATTATGTGAGACAAGTGGCCATATACCGTAAGTTCTATAAATATTTATTTATTTATTTAACAAAATTTATATACCGCCCCCTCTCCCAAGGGACTCAGGGCGGTGTACAGCCATATAAAAGATACAAATATAACAATTAAGATCTAGTTAAAATTAATTAGATAAAGGCTGATTAAGAATTATAATTAGAC
>JAEANM010024711.1:0-11097 GCA_017656035.1 Myanophis thanlyinensis | reverse complement strand
AACCGTCTGTTGGTAACTGATCTCCTTTCCAACACTGTGCCAGAGCAATTCTTGCTGCCATAGTTATGTGTAGCATTTTTTATTAAGAAAGATTATAAGAAAGAAGATAGATATTTAATGCTACACAAATAATTTTCTAACCTAATCATATAGACAAGTGATCATACCTCCTTTTTTGAACTACTGCAGTTAGTTTATTAAAAATATTCTTTGAAACATCAGAATTTCTAAAATTTATGTTACTTATTTTCATTTTTTATTGTAGTTTGCTATAAACTAGGTAATTTAATCTGTTGGAAATGTGGAATGTACAACGTCCTATATTGCTGAAATTTTTCTGTCAAATGCATTGAAATCAAAGTAGTAGTGATATCTATAACACTAAAATAAATTACTTACTCTGGGGAAGATTCTGGAGTTAAATTGGACATCTCTTCTGGCGTAGGTACTATATATATCCAGACACAGACAAATAGAAAAATAGAAAAGAAAAGAAGGAAATAAAGTCTCCTTTACTCCATGAATATTACTCAAGCATTTGTGACTGTCTTAATTTCTAATAATCTATGCTTTAAATTCATCCCAATGCTGCATTTAAATGTAACTAACTTGAATAATTAACTTAGTCCTTATATATTATATATTGGTGCTGATTCCCTCAAGTAACTCAACACAGTTATGTTGATTGTATTATGTACAAGAGGCTCTAATAGGCAGACAACTAAAATTTAGTGCATGGTACATATGGTAAAAATAGTCTGATTACAGGTAGCCCTCGATTTACAACAATTGAGCCCAACATTTATGTTGCTGTGAGAAATTTGTTGAGTTTTGCTCCATTTTACAACTTTTCTTTTCACATTTGCTAACTAAATCACTGTGGTTGTTGAATTAGTAACATGATTGCTAAGTGAATCTGGTTTCTGCATTGACTTTGACTTGTCAGAAGGTTGCAAAAGGTGATCACATGACCCCAGGACACTGCAACTGTCATAAATGTGAACCAGTTGTCAAGCATCCCAATATAAATCACATGACCCTGAAGAGGCTGCAATGGTCATAAGCGTGAAAAATGGTCATAATTCACTTTTTTCAGTGCCTTTGTAACTTTGAATGGTCACTAAATGAACTGTTGTAAGTCAGGGACTACTTGTACTTAGAAAATTGTATATTATTCCTGTTTTCCCTTGAAACTGAAGTAATCTCAAAATAGGCAGTATTTCAGTATAGAACAAGCAAAGATAGAAATGAGTCAGTGAGGAATTCCCTATGCACTTATTTAAACCAGTATTAGATTTGAAAATGTGGGAATCTTCATTGATTTACAACCACAATTGCCTTTTCTATTTACATATGAACTTAGAAAAGCAACAGTTGTGTCCTTTCATAAATTAAAGAAACCCTGGGGCCCTGGCACATTTTTCTAGTACCTTACCGAAATATTAGTGCATCTCAGCTCATGTGACATGAAAGAAAACTGAAAAATGGACTTTCCATTACCTTGTATAGTTCACAGAAAATTATTATCATTATGAAATAACAATGATTTTACTGAGAATACTGTAGGCATGAGTCATTTAGTGAAAATATGTGAAAGTGCCAGTGATTTTTCAGATCAAAAGGGTATCATGATTAACAGGCACCAACTAAATCATGAATCACACAAATAATTATGGATCATTTACCTTTGTTCCAAAAAGGATATGTCGTTCTGGATCAACATGTAATGAATGCTATGTCAATTCCACTAAGTGTAAAAAGATATTAGTCAAGTTGGAGTTTTTTTCTGCTTCCTTTAAGACCTTTATATAGGGTAATAATTCCTCACTTAATTATGATCCTTCTGGGCCATATAAGGGCTATGCTTGTTCAATTATATGTGTCTCCTGAATTTCATTGCCTTAATAATAATTAAGGAAACTTTCAAGCATTAGTAAACTTGTTTTAAAAAGTAGCATTTCACCATATTCAACAGTGTTCAATGTTCACAAACACAACCATTTCAATCTGATTGTGTGTGTGTGTGTATGGGGGATTTTACAGAGTAATTGGCTATTTTTTGCTGTTGTTTCATAATACCAGTCTCTACAAATGAAAGAAAACTAAATGTAAAAGAAATACAAACTTGTGAGTTTGCCCATAATGTAGGGTGACCATATTTTCATTTCCCAAAAAGAGGACGAGGGCGGCGGCGGGGGGGGCGGTGGCGGGGCAGTGGGGGTGCAGAGGGGGGGTGGGGGCTGGGGGGGCAGTGAGGGGGGGCAGGGGGCAGCGGCAGGGGGGTGGGGGTGTGGGGCAGTCAAGGCTGGCAAAGGAAGGACGCCAACAGCGACATCCAGGAAAACGAAGTGTCTCCCCCGCCTCTCTCGGCTTACAAACCCCAAACTCGCTTGCTACCTCTCTTCCGGCTCCTGAAAAAATTCGCTGGAGTTAAGAAGTAGGGAAGGCAGCTGTGGCACCAAAACTTCCAAGTCCTCCGAGTTCATTCATTAGAATTAGAGCGAGTTTCTCTTAAAAAAAAAACAACTCGCGAATTTCTGATATTTGAATTTCCGGCTTGCTTGAGATCTCATCTTACAGGATTTATGCAGTATTGCTCCTCCCTTTGCAGCGAGCTGGCAGGAAATGAGCTGCCCTTTTGTGTCGGTGGTGCTTTGCTGCGCCGGGTACATGCTTTCCCCTTCTCATGTTATGAAAAACCGGACATTTTCATGAATTTATAAAACCCACCTGGACGCCCCGGACTGGACCTAAAAAGAGGACATGTCCGGGCAAAAGAGGACGTTTGGTCACCCTACCATAATGTATTTTCCATAATTTTAATTCTCTTTCTGTAACGGTCATTTTGAATTCTTCATGAACTGCAGTATTATCATATAATGTAAATTAATTTTTTTATCTTTTTCAACAACATTCACTGACTGCCTTCAATCTGCTTACATCTAGGAATACAACTCAGCTGTTGATTTTTGAAGTCTTGAGCCTGTGATTGGGAAAAATCAGTCTAAGGCTTATCTATATGAATCCCATTTTGCTAGAGAATTTTCTTATTTTGCAAAAAGCCATTTATCAAGTAAGCAGTGTTTTTTTTTCCAAAAATAGATCTGTTCAAGACAAATGTTTTTACGCTAATTCACATACTATTTTTCAATTAAAACCTGGGTCTGAAATAAGTAACATGCTCTTGTATTAGTTCAAGAGAAAAACTCTGGGGAAATTTACAAATTAGTACCAATATCAAAGATGCAAGCAGGATGGTGATACCAGATAGTATTGCCATCCCTACCACATTTGTAATATTAAAATAATTTGGCACATAGTCTTTTATATAGATATACAGAGACAAAAAGTACTTAAAGTACAATGTTCATATAATTCATTTAAATATCTTTGCTCCATTAAGGTGATAATACAAGTGAAATGCAGCTTGCATATTTTGGAAAAAGAAGCCAAACAGCACATGAATGTCATCATTCTATTGTTAGTCCCAGCTTCTCAATTGGATCTATTTCATGCACCACAATATAACTATAATGTACAAGTATCAAACCCAGGTTACACTTTTTTTTAAAAGGTTGCTTTTTCATTCTCAGGGTTAGAAAAAAAAAATCAGAAATTGAGTACTTATGGTTATTAGGACATACTTGTAAAACCACAGGAAGGTCATTATTTGAATAACAACAGATGTGGCATAGCCAAGTAGTAATAAGGGAACTTTCATTTTTCTTATCAATACTTTGTATTATTGTCATCTATTAACCAACCTTTCTTTACATTCCTTTATACTTTTACTTGTTGGTCTTAAATTGCCATGGTTTTGGAAGATTTGTACCTTGCAATTTCCTGCGATGAAAGCGAGGTGATCCCAGAAAGCTGTTCTTGATTGAGTTGAGCCGTGTTCTCCAGGGCATTCCTCCAATGCTGGGGCTGGATGGTGGCGTAGGGTTGGGTGTGCCTGCTGGGCTCTCCTTTGGCGTATGGACAGGTGTCCCCTTGGGGGTAGGGAGGGGACTGCCCCTTGGAGAGGGGTGAGGGGTAACCTGTATGATGGGGATAGATTTGGTGCTTGGATCAGTACTGGAAGGGAGCAACCTAACCGGAGACATAGGGTTGGTCTGCACCATAGAAACAGCCAGTTGTGGGTTACACCCAGAAACAGGTGGACGACCCTGAGTATTTTGTGCAGGGATATTCTGGGATGGAGGGACAATAATATTATTAGAAGGGAGTGGGTTAGATTTGGTAGACTGTAGTGGTTTTTCAGCCAATTTACTCTTGGAAGGCAAAGTTTGTGTCCTTGGGTTGGGTTGAAGAGCTGGCTTTGCTTGCAGAACATGTCCAGGTCTGGAAGTGTTCCTACAAGCATCAGAGTCCAGGGTGGGTTTGGGGCGGGGAGTGACAGGGAGATCAGGAATCTGAGGGGGGATGAAAAATTTTCTGAGAGGCTACAAGACACAGAGTGAGTATCCATGCACATCAAGAAAAGCAACACATACGTACGCACACATACATCCCATGGGTGAATGGAGAAAAAAAGCCAATTTCAGTAGCAATTGTGCGCATTACAAAGAGATGTGAGTTATGGCAATGAGGGTAAAGGAGGTGGGGTTAAGGGTTTGCAAAGAAACAAAACACAAACACAAACAAAAAACATGCAGTTAGCTGGGAACACAGCATAATCAAAAAACAGCAGTAGCGGTAGTGAAAACAACTTTGTCACAAGCTTTATCATATTAACCAACCATGTGTCAGCAAAGAAAAATCACACAGCAAAAACAAATATGGAGGAAAACAAACTAAAAATAACAGGGTAGGGACAACCAGGGAAGCTGTGCAGAGAAAAACTACAATAGTGGGGAATATCTGTAGCTTGGGTGTAGGATGAGAGGGAAGGTTCACTCTCCAAGTTTGTGGGTTGGTTTCTGAACATTTCGTTACCAGGCCAGGAAACATCTTAAGTGGAGTTTAGGAGATGTCAGTGTCAGTGGTCGTCTGTTTATAAGGGAACACTAACATTCCCTAAATTCCCCTGAAGATGTTACCTAGCCTGGTAATGAAATGTGTGGAAACCAATTCACAAACTCTGAGAATGAACCTTCACATTCAAAAACTTGAGCTGGTCTGTATCTCACAGGGAGAGAAGGACAAGGTTGAAGGGAGGTGAGGACAAGGAAGGAGGACCAACAACGTATAGGCTGAGTGTACCCTCTCCCAGATCAAAATGTCTACTACAACCAAACACAGCAGAGAAATGCAGATAAAAATAATACGTGTGCAGCAGGAAGTAATAAAGGCCCACAAATTACTACATTATTATTTCTTCCCATTTCCTTCAAAGAGGCACCACTGTGTGTGTGTGTGTGTGTACACAAAAGAAAGAGAGATATTCTTGCAGACCCTTTCCCTTCCTCCTTGACCTTCTACTCAGAGAAAGGAATTTAGTTTTTTGTGTCAGGCTTTTGAATATGGATTCTTCAGAGAAACACTGGTGTTTAATTATGAATCCCCACAATGATCAACAAATCAGATTTGCTCAAATATGCCTACTTTCATTGGATAATCAAGCATTCTAATATTTGGATCTAGTTATAAACAAAAATAAAGTGACAATATCCACAAGTCACTATAAATGAAACAAAAAAGGAAAACTGCTATTAAAAAACAAAGTGAGAGAACATTACAGATTATGAATTGATTATAAAATATGCTAAGATACTTCAAAATACAAATTGACATATTTCTAAAAAGGTGCTGTTATAAGCAATAGGATCATTAAAAGGAGTTTGAAACATCAACCCTGTTTTTGATCTAAATTTTATAAGTGAAAATTGTAAATGAAAATTTGAAAATATGCACCTGAAAATTCAAAAAAAAAATAATAAAGTGAAAATTGTAATAATACCTGAAAAATTACACATGCAAACATATTTTCTGTAATTTTGGTGGTTAAATAGTTAAAACTATTTAAGAAGTTACAACTACATAAAATTATAATCTAACTTTATTTTTGTGCATAATATGAGGACAAATGGAGACAAATGGATTCAGTTGATTTGTCTGGAATTTGGCAGAAATAATGTAATTCTATTGGTTTTTCTTCATCACTCAGCTGGTTTTTAATTAAGATATACTATTGGGTAATCTAAAGGATCTGGGAATAGAAGGCACTACTTTGCAGTTATTCCATTCATATTCCTCATATTTCAGATGGCAGTACTTGGGCAGAATTGCTACTACCAACAGAAGTCATTACACTGAGTTCTTCAGGACGCTATTCTATCTCTTTCAATGTTTACATGAAATTGTTGAGGGAGATCATAGGCAGATTTGGAGCTGTTTGCTATTTATATATTGATAATATGAACATCTCTTTTTCTGTTGCATCTTCATGCAACAATGTGATTCCATTGAATATCTGCCTATAGCTTTTAATGATGTTGAGTAGCTTATGCTGCTCAGCTCCTCTACTCTACACTTACATCTTTGGAAGAACTACATTTAATTTATTTTAATAATAATGCTTCAATCATTATTATGAATTGGCATAAAACAAAAGAGACATTATAAGATCAGGTCTTATCCAGAATCTGAAAATCTGGTCCAAGACTAGACCACACATTCCTATATTAAATTAAATGGGATTGTTCTTTCAAACTGAATGTGCAATGGGAGGTTTCAGAACCAAAATTTCAAGGATTAACTGTAAATCAGAAAAATGGCAAAACCAAGAAAGCATTGCAATACAAGAGAAGCTCTCAAATATTGTTCAATATCAAGCGCATTACAGCTTCATGCTCTAGAAACTTCTCTCTTTTTCTATCCTACTCATTAAGTTCTCCAAAATGATATCTGCTTCATTGATCTGGGACCATATGTATTGTTTTAAAAAAACTATATCGAAAAAGCTTCTCAATAACTTCTCATCAAACAAGAATGATCTACATACGACCATCCAATTTGCCATTAACCTCAAGTCCATAATTGCTTTTCTCTAATGGTTTTGTAATACTTGAAAAGACAACTGCTCCTGATTAAGAAGGAAGTCCTTGGCTTGCTAAATGATGAAAAAAGGGCAAGGCAGTTTTGCAAGAGAAAATCCCATTTCTCCCCAGGGACATTCTACGCTCTCCAGTTATACAATTTCTTCTTCTTCCTATATCATTCTTCTTGAATGTTTCAGTTACTTTCATTTTCACACTAACAATTTTCTAATCCAACTTTGTATGCTGACTAGATTTCATTGTTTTTCAAAGACTGTTCAGCTGTGCTTTTCAGTCCCAAAGTAGCTCTAATTTTTATGGTTCAGTGCTTCAAGCTGAATTTGCAATGAGTAGCAGATGTTCTTCTCATCATGCCATAATCTCTCCAACAGTATTTTATAACTGCCACCATGCTAGGAAATAAAGCTACTTTAGGTAGCAACAATATAAGTAGGGAGTGAGGCAGGCACAAATTAAACAATGTAATGCTAAACAATGCATAAACAAAAGTTTCACACATGAGTGTATCTGTAAAAAATAATTACATTTTGGGTCTCTTTATCTGTCTGTTTATAATATATACAACACACTATATATACAAATACTGCAACTTTTTTTCTCGCTTTAAGTTTCCTGGCTGACAATCCCACCCCCGAAACCATGAAAAAAAAATATTATTGCATTGTCCCTGGTTCAAATGAAGATTATTAAAATTCATGACCTCCAAACAATTTCACTTACCCTTGGACTACTGAGAGGGCTGGTAGATAGGCCAGATGAAGCTCCACTGATTGAACGAGACCTAAGTAGACACAAAGTCAAAATAAAATCCTGAGAAATCCCTGTCAAAAACACATTGCACAGGGCAGGTATTGCTACATTTAATCTCCATCAGTTCATGCCTCTATAAAGAAACCTCCTATAGATCTGACATATGCTTTTCAAAGAGTACTTATCCACAAAGGAAGACAACTTTATTTTGATTGAAGATCTGCATAAAATGACATAAAAGTTCAGACAGATGAATAAAATTTTTGCGCTACCACTAAACTATCTAAATGATAAAATATGCTCCATAAAATATAAGAATGTAAAAATCATTAATAATAAAGTGGTTTGACTATAGGTCGAATATTAATCAGAAATTCAGTATCAGTTTAAGTTTAATAAAAAAGAATAAAGAAATTACAACAGAAAGGCAGACAAAATGTTTAACAGTGCTAAGTTTTTATAAGTAAAAATAGTGAATTATTTACTAAATGATAAATTTACAAATTCCAGCTGAACAAAGCCCCAAATGTAGACATTTGTGATCTAATGCCACTCAAAATCAGATAAGAATTAAATGGTGATTAGATAATATTCAAAAGGCCAATCCATAAAGATGACCTAGCTAACATTTAATGTCCTACTTTACAATGGTACTGCACAGTTTACACAAAGCAAAATAGGAAGAATATTAATTCTTCTGAACTTAGATGTTGGAGAAGATTCCTGAGAATGCCATAGAAGCCAAGAAAATAAAACAATGGATCATCTAACAAATCAACCCAGAGTCCTCATGTGAGGCTCAAATGACCAGGCTCAAATTATCCTACTTCAGACATGCAACACAAAGAAGAGAAAAGGCTCTAAAGATGGAAAAGATGGAAAGGAAAAGAGGAGGAAATTTAACAGCAAGATGGATGGACTCAGTTTGGTGGCAATAGGGATAGACCAGGCTATGGACAGAGCATCACAGAGATAATATTTATCTATGTGGATGCTAAGAACTGACAATGGCTTCATGACCCATGGTCATCATCCTCATTATTAAGTCATTTTTGTCTGAAAACATTAGACAAACTTAGAATCTGTCTGAATCTTACACCAGGAAAGGTGTGATGTTCTTGATGCTATAGTCTCTATAGAAGATACAGTGCAATAAAATACAGATATTATTTTTTGTAGTTTCTCATTCACAATGACAAATGTATACTTTATAGGATAGATGAATGATCATTCATTCCAATCTGGTACTGTAACCTCTTCCTTAATTGGGCAATAGGAAGTAGGAGATACTGCATACTTGGAAAGTTCTTTGAAGTGATGGTGTAAATCTTTGTCTGTAAGCTGAGTTCCTGTTGAAAAGCTGTATCTTCAATTTGTTGTGTTTGTGCCGTTTTGGCTTGCTTTTGGATTCAGGAATGTAAAAATTATGGGGAGCAGATAATTCTTGAATAACCCTCTCTTATCAAAATTTTGGTGTTAATTAGAAATGATTTTATGAGAAATAATCCATTATTAAGATTTGCTTGATAATAAGCTCACTCATAACTTCCTTCACTTTGTTAAAGATCATGCAAAAGTAGGAAAATGTAATATTGTGAAAAATATTGCAGTTGTTTATGCAAATGTAGGGGTGTGGAATTATCTCTATCCCATCAAGTTGTTCCAACTCCTAGTGACCGCATAGATTTTTCTCCCATGATGATCTGTTCCTAATCTAGTCTTTCAGGTTTTCCAATGGTGAATTTATGATAATTCCAAGTGAATCTTATTCATCTTGCTTGATGTTTTTTTTTTGTTGAGAATATCCTGCCTTGAAATAAAATGTGTTTTTATGTTATTTATTTTCATATCTAAATTTTTCTACTTCCTATTTATATATTCCATGTGAAACAACTGGATTTTATGTGGATGTATATTCAGTGGAGCTCCTTATTACACAGTGGTACTATTATAAAATTGCACATGAGCAAAATTGCTTTCACACATCAATGTGTATTGTGTAATTTATAAGAGGCAGCTACATTTTGGCTCCATCTATTTATTAACATATATACATGATTAATGCATTTTTTCTCCATTTTCAACCACATATTAATAACATCACACACATTTTATAAAAGGGACATTAAAGCTTCACATGTAAAAATGCTTTAAAAAATGCTTCAGCTTGAGAGGTTTTTTTTTCTCCCTGGCTGAAATTGAGATATTGTTGAAGAAATAAACTGTATAAAAAGCAACTAACAATGAGGAAAGTTATAAATGATCACTTCCTTGGATCTAATTTGTATGGCATTGGATTATTTTATTGCCAAATTGAGGGGAGGAGATGGATATTAAAGTTATTTTCACTGAATAAAACAAAATAATTAACAGAGAGGTCAAGGAAGCAGAATGTTTTGAGGTTTGTGCATAAAAGGAGACTATGCATGCAAATTTAAAACAGTTATTTTATGTACATGCATAGCTCATTTTTCAACCAAAGGCTTGTATTTATATAGCTGCCTCTTCTGCATATGGAATTATTACAGAAACTGCTTATTTCCTACAACCTGGCACCCAAAACTGGGGAGAATTACTTTCATAGGAAAAATCCCTCTAAATCAAAATTCTTCTCTTCCGTAAAATGATTTTGCAGAGAAAAGGAAATCATCATATATGTTCTAACAATTGTCTTTTGTAACTCAAAGGACATATGCAAGGGGCTGTATGTGTATGTTTGGGCTGTGGAAAGTGATTTTATACGGGAGAAGGGAAGATTAGTGTTTATCAATGTAGTGCTTTTATTTGAAACCCTTCTCTTCCCCAAGGCATCAATTATTCTATAAACAGCCTGCAATGGTATGAAAGGAGGGCTATTTTGACACCTCATGAAACTTAAGAAAAGCTTGTTATTAGCTGCTCATTAAGGCAAGTGCTTTCAAGGGAACTTTAGGTTTCTTATGTGGACTGGATGAGGACAGAGCCATCAGGCCTAATTTCAAGGTAAATTATGAGAAATCTCTTGTAAGAAGGGAAAAATTTTGACCGGAAGATCAGTGTATCCAGTATACACATTATCTCCCATGATTATAAGCCTGGGAAATTGTGTGAGGAGGCAATATGAAATAGTGCTATGTACACACCTGAAAAAATAATGGTTAAAATGATAAAAGATAGGGATAGAGAAAGTTTGGAGCAGACAAGTCAATAAAATTATCAGGGTGTTGAAAGGAAAGATGAAAAAGAAGACAGGCAAAATGTTTCTAACATTTTCCAACCCTGCAAATCCAAATACATTATGATAAGAAAGAAAGAGAGAGGGTGCAGGACGAAAAGCCTCCCCCCCACGTGTGTGTGTGTGTGTGTG
>JAEANM010024710.1:0-11097 GCA_017656035.1 Myanophis thanlyinensis | reverse complement strand
AGGACAGAGGAACAACCCCTGTCCCGGGCCCTCCAGAGATCATCCACCAATGCGACCAAGGCTGTCTCCGTGCTGAACCCAGGCCTGAAACCCGATTGGAGGGGATCTAAATACATGACCATGAGGATGCCGCAATGGTCATAAGTGTGAAAATCGATAATGTCACTTTTAGGTCACTAAATGAACTGTTGTAAGTCAAGGACTTTTTGTATTCCTTGATGTTTAGTTTTCTCTTCAAGGGAAGTTTTAAACATCTGAGCTCCTAGCACCGTGTGTGAGCTATATGAATGCTTTCGTATCATATGTTCTTTTAATTTGCAAAGTTGAATTCAAGTTTAAAAAAAAATCAAATTCAAATTTATTGGTCACATACACAGTCATACATGGTACAATATGCAGTGAAATGCTTATGCGACTGCCCACGACCACGAGTAAGTTAAGGCAAAATGGGAGGGTGAGGTAGGAAATAAATTAGGGATGGTTGGGAAGGTGGGAGTTAGATACAGTCATGATTCCTGTTGTAGTCCTGAGTGTTCTTGTGGTTCCTGGTTTAGTGTCCGTATTGCCTGTGGAAAGAAGCTTTTTCTCATTCTCTCTGTGTTTGTCTTCTGGATCCCTAGAATAACCCTTCATTACCCATAAACCACTACAGTTTTGTTTCCACACCAATAAGCATTCAGCTTGAAGAGCAAGAATTAGTACCATTAATGGATGGATAGTCGGTGTGAAAAATCACATTGATACAACTGTCCCAAGACCATGTAGAATAAAGCAGCCACCTTGGCAAAGTGAATCATATTATAAATCATCTTCTTACTTTCCAGAGATGCCATTGCAACCCCCGTGGTAGACTGTGAAACTATGACAAGAACAGCCTCTGTGAGTAGCAGAAGTCCAATTCTTTCAACTAACGACAATGAAAATAAGACAGATGAAGTTTCTAATTTGTCTACTATCTGTATGATGCCTGGTGCTCCGGAGCAGAATGAAGAAGAACCGAAAATACTACAACAGAAGGATTCAGAGGAACAATCTCCAAGCAATACTAGTTCCTCTAGTCCTAATTTACCACTTTCTGACTCTTTACATGTGTCTCAAGAGAAATGCATTTTGGAAACCTCTCCCTTGACTAATCCCGACTCTACAGTCCCATCTAGTATGACTTTTGTAAATAATTTTCTTTTAAAACAGGATCCCGAGACAAGGGTGCTGACCCTTGTACCTGTGCAGATAGCTATATCAGAACAAATACCCAATAAACCCCTCCATTCAAAAGCAACATACAGCTGTTGTCCTAGTTTGCATCTGCTCCTTTCAGAACCTGCAATGACTTGTGATGTTAATGGAGCCTTACAAACAAATTCATCCTTAAAGAATGTGATTAAGGATCGATTTGGCGACTTACAAAATGAATGTGGGGACATCAAAGCAAAGATGGGTTATTTAACGCCAACGACAATTAATAAAGAGACTCAAACCAAGCGCTATGAAAGTAATCCGTGCCTCGTATCCTGTAAGAAATCTAACACAGATGCAGAGAGTAGATTCCTTTTATCAGATCACGCACAGGATACCTCGGCCGATCAAAATTCTACTGATTCACTCATCCTAGACACTTCACAGCAGAATAAAGGAACACAGAATGTTCCCTTGGAGAATGTTGTACAACTTATCCAAGAAGCATTTGCATTTGATAAATCCCAGGACAGTGTCACTGAAGCCCTGACTATAGGTAGGCTTTAATATTTTCATATCAGATTGCAAGCAAAATAAGACAACATCAATAAAAATTGTTGTAATTTAGATGAGTTGTTTTTACAGTTATCAGATGCATACCTCAAAAAGCTTTGCTATGTTTTAAGTTTGCAAGTTGCATATATAGGATAAAAATCTTTGCCTCTGAGGTTTTTGTTTGACTTACTTTTGTTTGTATTGTCTTCCTAGGACTGTGATGGCGAACCTATGGCACCAGTGCCACAGGTGGCACACAGAGCCATCTTGCTGGGCACACAAGTTGACAGCTAACTTACTTCCAGCTGAGAATGCACATGTGATTGCTCATGCATGCATGCTCGATTGCAGAGACCCAGCTGGTCTTCGGGCCTCCACTGTGCAGGCGCGATTGCAGCAGGAAATCCAGTTGGTCTTTGGAACTTTCCTGCGCATGCACACATGATTGCTCATGTGTGCATGAGTGCCTGTGCGCAGTGTGCATGCATTGCACATACAAAAGCTGCATGCATGCACAGATGGTGCAGTTGCACAGGTAGCACATGTGGAGGAGCCACACGCAAGTGCGGATAGCACACATAAAGCGCGTACTTTTTAGCACTTGGTAAATAAAAGCTTCGCCATCACTCTCCTAGGAAGATGACTTTTTAATTTTCAACCCACATTGGAAAGAAATGGGAGTGGGGGATGGAGGAGAAATAAACCCTAATAAACTAACCATTTTTTTAACATAATCCACTATTCTTTTTTAAATCAGGCAAATATATTTTCACTTTAAAGGATCTCCAATGCAATACATTCTGTAATGCAGTTTCTGAGAAATTTTGTGGACTTTACTGGGAAGAAAAATTGCTGGCAAATCTTTATGATGCAGCAAACGGTAGAATTCCTCTACCTGAAAGGCAAGTGATGCTTATGTTTTACCTTTGAACATCAACTTTGCTTTTGCTTATCTTACTGTTCTGTTTGCCGTTTTAACTCCTCCACCATTCCCAGCACCCATCTATCCAAATGGACTTTCAGATATAGATTGGCTACTGTTTTCATCCACAGTTCCGAATGGACATTGGATGAATGTCTGGTTGCAATCTGGCGTGTTCCATTCTTCTGAATTCTTTCACTTTTCACAACCGTCTCAGTACCACACTCCCTGAACACCAGCCTAATGTTTCATCTTTGTGATTAAAAAAGGAGGAACAAATACTTGAGAAAGTCATTGAGTAGGCATGTACTGTGGCATTTAAGAATTGTGCAGGAGCCTAAATTGATAGGCACATCTGTATAGGCATAAACATGAATACACGGACGTAAACATAAAGAGGCTCGGGAGAGACTATAAAACACTCAGATGTGAGCACAATCTGCTTTGCAATCAAACTGGAATCTCTTTTTGTTCCAGCTATGCAATATGTTCTCTAGAGACTAGTTAGATACAAATATATTAACTCCAAAACTTCATCAAGCACATAATAAAGTTGTCTGGCTTTTTAATTTCAGCATTAAGTGCAAGACAGACTCAAACCATATGGTTGGTGCGTTTTCTTTTTAACAGCTTATATCACAAACGCCTGCGTTTTTTTGGCAGTGTTTCTCATGACTAATTTGGTAGATGGTGAGAAAATACATCCTTGCATGTCTGCTCTCTGATTAAGTCTCCAAATGATTCGTTTGGCATACCTACAGGGCAAATTTAGAGACAGAAAAGATAGCAAGAGTTAAATATTTGTATTGCGTATTGCGTAGGTCAGGATAGAATGCTAGAGGAATGGCTTTCAGTCAGTCAACTGGATACTTTTTCACATTGATTTTCTATGCCAAAGAATTGTTGGTTTTGAAGATCAACCTGTGTGACATAGTAGGTCAAATGGCCTCATTTTGCCCTCCATGAAGATAGAGCAAACTTTGGAATACCACTGATCTTCCTCCGTTTCCCCCTTTTTCTCTGCCTTGTAAGGACAATTGGGCGTTTCCCCCCATATTTTATTTTACTTATTGAGATTCCTCACCTCAGGAATATACCTGAGTAATACCTGCATTTGTTTTTACGAAATTACTTTAACCCTGAGATAGAGTTTCCAAAAGCCGAATGAAAAATAATGACTTTTGTTTTAAAACCAGTGTTTTCAAAGCAATGAAGGAAAAATAAAGCAGGAAGATTAAGACAGTAAAAAACACATACAGATTTACGAGTAGTCACTTAGCAACTGTTTTCAACTTACTTGGAAAAGGGGACTTATAACTCAGATCCAAAATTCCAATGGTCTCTCTCTCCCTCTCTCTCTCTCTGTCTCACACACTGTCACAGTCACATGATCACACTTTGGGCACCTTGGCAACATTAATAACTGCAGATTCCTACGTCATGTGTCCACCAACACTTTTGCTTTTGGTCAAAACCATGCTCATAGTAAATCAGTGATTTCTTTAAAAACGGTGGTGTTAATTTAATGACTGTTGCAAACAGAATCATAAAATAGGTTATAGGGGCAGGCTTCATTACGGTCATAATTTGAGGACTATCTGTAAATAAATGAAACGGTTGGGCAGTGAAAGATAATTTGCCTATTATGGAACAAGACTTTGCTCATGTTTGCTAGAAATAGTGGACTGTTGGATGCCCACATTACACAACTTATATACTTCCTCAGACATCTTTCCACCATATGTTATTAATTCCCGAAATGACTTTCTGAATACTGCTGACTTCTATTTTCATTTAGGACATTTCTAATTTGCAATTTTGCGCTGACAAGAAAATAAGGTGAGACTTCAGAAAACATGAAAACTGAATGACTGGGAATTTCTGTGGTGCAATCATTTGGGAATAGCAAGTGTAGCGCAAAAGGCAAATTCATTTTAGTTTGGATTACTGCTACCTTCCCAAATATAGTGAAGAAAGTAGCTGGATCAGGGAACAGATAAATATTTGAAAGCCTGGATCAACATAAAGATAGGCTGGAAGTGTTTTTTTTTTCCTTAATAGCCTTGTAGTAAAGGTGCCTGGAGAGAACAGGTGGCAAAATTGGCCAGATGCATTTAAAGTTTTATCATTCACAGCTTGATGAGATTCTACCTGTTTAATGTTTTATCTGAGCCTTGGCTAGCTACCGTAAGAGAGTTGTTCCACTGGAGAAAGTCCCATGTATTTTGAATGTCTAAAAGCTTTGAAGCTTTTTCATTTTTGACTGAAATGCACTCATACGGTACACCTGGTGGAAGATGCAAATACTTTAGCTAATCTTTAAAGTTTTCCACTTCCCAAAGTATTTCGTTTATGAATATGTATTCAGATGTTCATCTCTTGCACTCTGCCTCATTTTCAGAATTAATGAACCACAAGATTTGAGCAGCATTTTCCAAAGCAAATCAAATATCTTTCTGAGTGGCAGTGAGAAAGCAACAGGTATGAAACAGTTAGTGAGCATGTCTTACATTCAGTGATACTAATACCTATAAACCTGCAGCAGTTAAACTGTGAAATAATAACCTTTATGTCCTGCTAGATATAAGGAGAAGAAGAGCAATGGGGATTTTCAAATAAAGATTTATATCCTTGGAATACTGGCTCACATGGTTGTGCTAATGTTGTTACTGTGTTGTATTCAGCAATCAGATTTAAGATTTAGCATTCCTTTACTTGAAGTGCCATATATCTCAGGTTGTTTAAATTCATGCTGCTTCTAATGCTTCTCCTCATGAGATGAAAGAGTCTAATTATATATAGTAATCCTGACATGGATGTGGTTTGACCTAAAACAGTAGACTATTAGATATATTGATCAGAATAATGTTCTACTATGGATTTGCTCAGCTATTCAGATTAACTGTCGAGGTTGTTCTGAAGATACCCCTGTTGCCAAAAGTTTGACTATCTGGAATGTGGCAAAAGCCACATACTGTGTGATTTGCAGGATGAGCTTTGGTGGGCTTCACATAATTTAACAACCAGTTTGCCTAGTGCAGAACTGAAAATGTGAGCGTGGCTTCTAACACACAGCGATCTCATGCACACAGCTTCCATCACATGGCAAGGCTCGGCAGCCTTTTGTGGCCTGCCCTGGTAAACTAGCCAGAGAGTGAGATATAGAGGAACGGGCATTGGATGGGGGCAGCTGGGCAAGTTCAGCTGGTGGTGCGATTTTCTGGTTCTCTAAACTGTGCCAAATCAGAACAACCGGTTTGGGTGAACTGGTCCGACTAGGCAGAAGACCACCTCTGAGGCTGTGGAATGCATTGGCCCCAATTTTCCTATTTACAGAGAAGCCATTTAGGGCAGACCAATAATATTGTTCTCACAAGATGTTTTTTTTAATATTCCTGATCTTCTCTTTAGACTATTTTTCTGGACAAGTAGACATATTTCTAGTAAAATCTTGGGAGCATCTTCAATTTCAATTTCAAATTTATTGGTCATATACATAGTCATACATGGTATGATATGCAGTGAAATGCTTACGCATCTGTCAGCATGTTTGTTTTTTTAATATCCCTGAGAACTATCTGGAGCCATTGTTCACTTCTGCCCTTGTGACCTCCCGTCTGGATTACGCCAATGCTCTCTACATGGGGCTCCCCTTGAAGAGCATCCAGAGGCTGCAGTTAGTACAGAATGCGGCCGCGTGGGTAATTATGGGAGCTCCTCGGAGCTCCCACATTACACCTTTCCTGCGCGAGCTGCACTGGCTTCCTGTGGCCTTTCGAGTGTATTTCAAGGTGTTAGTGCTTGTGTTTAAAGCACTCCATGGCTTGGGATCCGGGTACTTACGGAACCGCCTGTTGCCGCCGGCAGCCTCCAACCGACCGGTGCATTCCCATAGGGCAGGCCTCCTCGGGGTTCCACTGTCGGGACATTGTCGTCTGACAGCCCCGAGGGTCCGGGCCTTCTCTATGGCAGCGCCCTCCCTGTGGGATGAACTCCCCCCAGAGATCCGAACCATTGTGGATCTCCAGGCCTTCCGATGCGCCCTAAAAACCCATTTATTCCGGCAAGCCGGCCTGGCCTGGTATGTGAGGGGTTTTTAAATTTTGGGATGTCAAATTTTTAATTTGAATTTTAAAGTCTAATTTTAACGGTTTATCTAATTATCAGCCTTAATTTAATTACTTTTAATTGGTTTTATATTATTATATTGTATATGTGTGTTTTACTTGGCTGTGCACTGCCCCGAGTTCCTTGGGAGATGGGGCGGTATAGAAATCCTGAAAGAATAAAGAATAAAGAATTGTTTTAAATAAGGATATTGCTGGACTTTGGTATTTTAGTATGAGTGCTAAAACAAGATGGGATCAAGAATGAATGTGGCTTAAATATAAACATGAAAGTTTGTACAAAAAAAGTGTGTTGAAGGTTAAATTACAAACAAGATCAATGAAGGAAAGAGTAAATGTGTTGATAGGAAGGAAGAAGACCAAGTTTTGATCAAGTAGAGTCCATTTTCACACAACACAAGCGGATAGAAGTGAAGCTGTAATACTCATATTTGAGGTCTTAGGAAGAAATCTGATCTGTAAATATGAAATCGGCCTATACAAATGTTAATTTGCTAATGCTGATAAACACAGCAGATATTATTCATAAATATTCTCAAGACAATTGGCTTACAACAAACAATCACTAGAGTAACATGACTAATGTAAGTTTCCTTTCTTTGCTCTTTAATTTTCCATACAAACACAGTTCATGTTGCTGGTATGGATTCAGATGAGAAAGAAGTTGAATCACAAACTCTCCTAGTTGGAGTACAGATGGAGAGAGAATGTGTACAGACCGATAAATGTTGCAGTGGGCCAAGTGTTACAGAAACAGAACAAAAGCAAGAAGAAATTCAAGAAAGGATGGAAGAAAATATGTGCTCCAGTTCTTCCTCTCCTTCTGAGTTGCCTGGATTTTGTCCTGGTTGGAGCAGTGCCTTCTATGGTTCAGAATGGTTCAGTCTAGATGTACACAATTATTTTAGAAAACTTGGAAAACAAAAAGCCCATGGAACTCAAAATATTGATGCTAAAAAAATGGTAAGTTATCCTGTTTTCTCAAAACTGAAAAACTATGTGTTCACTTTGGGTAGAATGTAATATAGAGCAATACATTAGAGGGATTCATGGTGATGGATTTTGGATGCCTTCTGTTAGTTAGCCCATTTGAGGTACAGTACCTTGGTTCAGAAATCGTTGCCGTATGAATGGAGTGTTTTGCCCAGTTCAAGGTTACGGGAAAGAGAGCTTTAGTGGTGGTATATAGATAAAACCAATTCATTTACCATCTGGTGTTCTTATCAGAGAAATTATCATTATAACCCTCAAGAATCTCCACCTTCAAAGAAGTTTGTTAGGTAGGCAAGAGATGGCCTTTATTTCAACAGATTAAAAATATATGTTGAACTGTACTTAAAGATTTTCTCTAACACAAAAAGAAACTCTTTGGCTTTTGGATTCCTATTATTACTTTTACTAAATATTTTTCAATATGCAGTTAAGCTTCCTCCTCCTCCCCTCTTTCTCCTTTCAAAATTACTGAAAGGGGAACTATAATCTTGACTGATTTATTGTCTATTGCAACAAATTAGTGATCCCAAAAGAAACTATGTATTTCGCCATCTCAAATATTTAAAAGGGATTGGAAGTATTTCCTTATGTATATTCATGTTGTTTACACATGCAAATCTTTGTTGCAGTGGGGTAAATGTATTTTTGATTAGGGCTGTGTAAATCAAGTAAAATCAGATTTAAATTGTCAGTTTGATTTATCATCTTGAATTGATTTGGAATTTTGAAATGATTTGGTTTGGAAATTCCAATTAAATTGTCACATCAGGTAGATTTTATTCATGTTACTGTAAAGGATAAAATATTTTCTGTTCATTCACAGGCGTATCCAAACACTTCTAATCCACTGAGAGGTATTCCGAATTTATTTTCAGTTTAGAAAACAGATATGATTCAGAGGTTCACTTGAGCTGATTGAATTGGCTCTCCCAATCAAATATTTACAAAGCTCTAGGCAAGAATGATTTTAGGAACTTCAGTAGGGCTAGTTAATATTTATATAGCGTATAAATTCATTCTTAAGAACACTCAGAATTTTTATTAAGCTTTTAGTTTTCAAAGAGGAGAAAAAAGTTAATAACTAATATTGTACTTTAGGCAAAAGGCACTCAGGAAAACAAGATGTAAAATATGTTTTTTATATGAACAATCAGTTTGTATATCCCATAATAGAAAACTGGGATACAAATGATTTTAATAACAGAAAGAAGATGCTGAGCCATGTGACTAGCACTTGATTATCTCTCAATATCTTTATAGTTATTTTTATTTACTTGCTGATTTTCCTGTCAGAACAGTCAAAACATTAGACAGTTTTTCAGTATTCTGAAGATGGATGAGTAACTGAAATGTTAAATAATCTTGGTGAAGAAATATTAACATATTAATGTTTCATTTACTCATGTATTTGTTAAGTATTTCACATAAAATGAAGAGATAGGCTAAAATAAATCTGTCTTACCAGCTTAATATTATATGATACTTTAGACAGAATGGTCAGATGTTGGAGAGCTTATATTAAACTGTTACGTACATTATGGCTTCTTATAAATTCTATCTTTTCTTTCACATGTTTCACTGGATATGATCTAGAACAGATGTGTCCAATCCACAACTCACAGGCCACACACTATCCTGGACAGCTAGTAATGTGACACCACAATATCATAAACTTTTAACTATATTACATATTTTATATTTTAGATAAACCAAAAGGTTGGACACCCATGGTCTAGAAGTTGCTGAAACAGAATATGGAGGATCATATCTTCACTTGGAGCAAATCATAAATGATATCCAAGTTTAGGTATCATGGAGATTGGCTAGGAACTGGGAATATCTAATATGAAACACCGCAGTAGAAATAGCACTTAGACTTATATACCATTTCATAGTGCTTTACAGCCCTTTCTAAGTGGTTTACAGAGTCAGCCTATTGTTCCCAACAATCTGGGTCTTCATTTTACCAACCTTGGAAAGATGGAAGGCTGAGTCAACCTTAAGCCCTGTCAGGATCAAACTCTAGGCTGTGGGCAGAGTTTGCTTGTAATAGTGTATTCTAATCACTGCAAGAAGTTGTTGTGGCCCGCCAGGCGGCCAGCAGAGCTGTTGGCAGACTCAGACAGTGAGGAACAACATGAGCCTGTCCTAGAGTCTGGGGAAGGCTCTGCTGAGTGCTCAGAGACAGAGCTGGGGCCAGGGATGTCTGTCAGTTATCAACTGCCTTCCGAGTCAGATAGCAGTGAAGCAGAACAGTTGGAGACTATTCCTGATGTGCACATGTGCAGAGCTGCCAGGAGAAGGGAGCAGTTCAGGAATCAGGGCTGCCTCGGAAGGGAGAGCACAAGTGGAAGGTGATTGGCCTCTCCCAGAGGGATTAAAAAGAAGAGTGGAGGGGAGGGGAGTTTTGCAGAGAACAATTAATTTGTATTGATTCGGGAAGCTCTGTTTCTGCCTTTGTGACTGCCAAGTGTAATTGTGTGTTATCCTCTGGCCTTGTTCCAAGCCTGATAAAAGACTGTGATATCAGCCTGGTTTTGTTTATGAACAAAGAATTCCTCTATAGCTTAATAAAGAGGTTTTAACAGAAAGCAAAGTCTGCTTCTTCGTCTTGGGAGGCCTAGGACAGAACAGAAGCACTATTAAATATCCTGATGAATGTGCTCTTGGATTGGTTTTTATGCTATTTGGCTTCCCTTATCAGAAGTCCACAGAGAAATGGCATCACTTTCATTTTGTTCTGCCTCTTCCACCAGGAACTTGACCAGCTGATAATGATTGAGACAAAAAGTTACAGAAAGAGCATAACCTTCTACCAGAGGCTGTTGTATAAAGAGAGAAGCAGCAAAGGTATATTTGGGAAATGAAATGTTAACAACTGTCTTATAGCAATTGTTCATCTGTGCTGATGCAACCTGGTCCTGATTTCACTTTTCAAATCTTGAGGTGGAGAAATAAAAGCTTTGTTGCCAAAGCTGGAGAGACAGATAGAAGAAATGAAATCAAAGATACGGTTTCTTGAGCTTGTGAAGAAGTATCTCCAGGTAACTATGTGAGTTTTCAAAAATTGGATGTGTACATCTATTTCTGTATCAGGGAATGCCCAGGCTCCCATGCACTGACACGCTATTAAGGTGACAACTGCAGTTGTCCAAAATAATTGCTCTAATTAGCTAAAGTTGCAAAGTTGGAGTCTTCCTCATCTGCACTAATTCTTTCTCTTTGAAAGAGAGCCATTCAAATAGAGCAGGGGTGGGCAATTACGGCTCCTTCATGACTCGTGGACTTCAATTCCCAGAATTCCTGAGCCAGCATGGCTGGCTC
>JAEANM010024709.1:0-11097 GCA_017656035.1 Myanophis thanlyinensis | reverse complement strand
TCAATCAATCAATCAATCAATCAATCCAAGGGAAAGTATTATTTTGTAGTTACCTTAATGGCAAAAGAGAAATAGAAACAAAGGTAATATATCTGAGACTCAGATGTATATGATAAATATATTCCATGAATAAATGGTAGAAGAAAAACAGAAAGCTGTTTATAAACCCAAAGCTACAATCTTTTTGGAGGTGCAGGGAGACATCCAGAATATGAATCTGGAGATTAGAGAACAAAGAACATCTCTGGGGAAAAAAACCCACTCTTTTGAGGAGGTATGAGTGGGTGAGGTTTGCTTCTGGAGTGGAAGGAAGATTTCCAATAGTTTAGACTTGTAGAGTAGAAGATCTGTTTAGAGGAAAAAGTCAGCATGTGATAACTGTTAGGCAACATCTTTATATCTTATTTAATGCCCAAAAACATTTCTTTCAACATATCCTAAAGATACTGACTTCCTAGCATTAATTCATTTGACTTGTATCTTTAGCTTTTGCTCCAAGAGACAAGATAGCTTTTCTCTAGGAGATCAAAGTAGGTTTTCCTCCCAAAGATCAAGATAGCTTTTTTCGAAGAAATTAACACATGGGTATTTCACTTAATTTATCCCAGACAATAATAACCCTGTGAGGAAAACTGGGCTGAAAAAAAAGTGAGTGGCATAGGGTTGACTGAAATAGGATCATCTGGATCCTAACCCAACGTATTAATTACTGCCAATTAAAATAAGTAAGGCTAATAAATTGATCCTAATTAAACAGGGATTTGAATATGGGACTGCTTAGACTTAGTCTGAAACTCTAAACAATATACTACACTGGTTCAGAAAAGGTGCAAGCCAGTACTTTTATAAAAGCTAATTGAGTTTGTTGCAACTCAATTAGCTGCAAAGAGTTAAATCCCATTCTGCTAATTTTCTATTGATAATTCCATAATCATTGCCTTTGTGAAATGGATGCCTTGGATATAAGAATCAGCAACACTATCAGTTTCAAGGTTACTGTTAACTTGATCAAAGAACTGGCAATGAATATCATACAAATCACATAATTTAGGCACAGCATTAGCTAGAGTTTATCCAGCATAACTGTAAATCAATGGGGATTTTTCAGAACCTGACCATGTATATTATTGTTAGTAATGTGGCAAGTTCACATTCATTTTAGAGACCCACAATTTCCAGACTGCCTTAAAGCAGCTGTCCTACCCCATTACTGTACAGTGAAAAATAGTGTACATTGGGAAAAACATTAGGGATCCTCGTTCATTTTATCATGCCTAGTTCTGCACAGTAAATCTCAGCCTCTTAGTTTTCTCTAGAAAATAAAACCATCACCTTCTGAGACAAGATTGTAATCTTGGCTTTGATGCAGGACTTCAGCTGTGTGAGTCTACAGAAACTCCCTAGTTGGTGTAATTAGAAATGGGGAATTAGCAGACCTCCAGATATTGCTGAACTACAACTCCTAATCTCTTCATTATCAGCCATGCTGGCTAGAGCTGCTGAGAGTTTGATGCCACAGCGGCTGCACAACCATAGATAACCTGCTTTTTTATAACAGAAAATCAATAAAGTTTGATAGTGTATAAAAACAATTACATTGTCCGCAGTTTTGATTACCCGAAAAGGTGTGAGGCTCGAGACTAAGATGAAGAGGTAAATTTCAGTGCCCCAGCTACACATGGCTTAACTTGGCAGCTAATTTTAGATTTCTATGAAGCCTCATAGGGATATACCATGGTGTGGGGGTTAGATAAGAGGCTTTACTACAAATTAGAATGAAACCTCGTGGAATAATTGATTAAATTCTGTCACAATGATAATGCAGGCCCCTTCTTACGGCAGTTTAAACTTGTTGCCTCTTATTCCTGTCCTTTGCATATTTCAAAAGACTATGCCTTACACTTCATTGACCTTGAAGATGAGCAGTTAGCTGTTACATATCTTCTCTGTCCACCAAGTCTTAGACAATCTTAAACAACGTGAACATGTAATCTTCAATCATGTGAGACAATCTTAAACAATGATGTGATCTGTCAAAGTAATTAAAAGATATTTTCCTGACAATGTTAGTAAATGGAGTGCTTATAGGAAATCTTGGAATAACCTAGTTAGGAAGGCCTGAATTTCTTGAAAGAATTGGGAGGCTTTCTGGGAAGGGTGCGGACCTGAAGACTCTGCAGAAGGTGAGAATAACAGCCATAGTTGGCTTAAAATGGTGACAACTGACCAGAGTAAAAACTAAATAAGTGTAAGTGTCTTGCTGATTATTAACAGTGAGATGAGTGGCAAACAAATTTAATAAATACATTTTAAAAATTTAATTATTATTCAATCAATGGATCAGTCACCTGAATTGCCAATGCAACTTTAGGCAGAATGCTATATAAATTGATGCAGACATTTAAAAACAAAGCAAGAAAATGATTACACCAATATTAAACACTAAATTGAGAGAAAACAGCTTCACTACATAAGAATTAAAATATCTAGGGTTGAATGTAGGATCACAAATCAGCCTGTTTCAGAACTTGCTGAAAAAGCCAAGTTTTAAAAAATTTCATAAAAGATTGCATTTTTATAATTCTTGCTTTGCAATGTTCATTTCAAAATGTCAAATAGAAAACTAATTAAATAAAGAGATAGGTTATTATACAATAATATTCTTGAATATCTAGACCTGACAAAGAAGACTATGACTATCTGATTTAAAATCTTGTTTTTAAAAGCGATGTAAGTTATAATAGGCATTGGGAAAATGTACTGTATTATATTCTTCCAACCTGAGAAGATCCCTTAATTAAACAATATTTATAGTGTAGAAAGTTGGCACCCACCCCTCTCCTAGAAGAATGAAATATTTTAGGAAATATTAAAAAGGCAGAATATTTCCCCTAAAAAAGAAATAGAAATCTTAAGAAAGACAGAAACTCAGTCCCAGCTCCCTGCCTCCAGCAGATATTTTGGTGCCCATTGAGAAGAACTGGGCCAGCCTATCTACAAGACAAAAGACCTTCAATTCCAGGATGATGGGATTATCCTTCAGGGCAAAGCCATTCAACCACGATAGGACAAGCCAGTGGTGGGCTACAAATTTTTTAACAACAGGTTCTCTGCCCTAATGACTGGCTGGGTGGACATGGCTGGGTGGACATGATTGGGTGATGTGACTGGGTGTGGCCAATTCGATATCACTTACGTTGAGGAGCACTTCACCTCGCCCGCTCTCTCATGATCGTGGGGATGCTATAACAATCATAAGTGTCAAAAATGGTCACAAGTCACTTTTTTCAGTGCCATTGTAACTTTGAATGGTCACTAAATGAAGTGTTGTAAATCATGGTTACAAATCAGGCAGGACGCCAGAGCACATTGAGGAATTAAAACAGTTAAAATACAGCCAACTCTTGCTCATAAAGTGAAACCCTCTAGCAGAGAGATCATTTAAGCTCTCCAGAAAGTGGGTGGGCATATTTGGGCTACAAAATGCTAAGAGACAAATTAACAAATTAACTTGAGTGAGGGCTAATCGCCTTCTGTCTTTGTTCGGGGAAATTTTGCCTATGAATATAGCTATCTATCTCTTTATCTCTTAAGTGCTGACATCTTCTGTGGGCTATTAAGGCAGATGGGGGCTGCTTTCTCCCTCTAAGAAAACATGTTCCTCCATTTCTCAACCAGGGAAATGTATTTTTCCTTTTTAATATTTCTCAAAATATTTCATTCCTCTAGGAGAGGGGTGGGTCCTAACTTTCTACAATTGGTGCCATGTTACTATGCCATATTATCATGAGAAAAAACTAAAACAAATTGGAAGGAGGATCCACTTATTACCATTGAGCAATCAAGTGCCTTGGCCTCTCTGAGGCAATGCAAGAGACTCCTGTCCCATTAATTAACTTAAGAATTAGGCTAGAAATACAGGCACACTAGAATGTGTTCCTTGCAGGATTAGCCCTGTAAAATGAGAAAAGATTTCTTCCAACAACCAGTTCTCTGAATTGCTTAGAAAATTAACATACAGTTCTAGAGAACTGGTGCAAACCGGCAGCAGCCCACCACTGGGACAAGCCCCTTCATTGCATCAGAAAGCTTCAACCAAGCCTGGGACTCAGACAGCCCTACAAAGTTAGCTATGACCCCTGCATAGCCCCCTGGGAGTCTGGCAACCATAGAATACATTTCTTGCAGTTGAACAGGAAGCTCAAGGCAAGGCCAAGACAGAGTATAGGTACACCCCCCCCTCTTCTCCATGTAGTCAGTTGCCCGGGGCTTAACCATCTTTCCAATCAGCCTCCATGTTTCCAGTGTCTTTCTCCCCGTTTGGAACTGAATATTTCTGGATATTTCTTACAACAATAGAGTAGCAGGTATAATCCAACATCTTTATATTTGGCAACAGTAGCCTCTCATTTAAGTAAAATAAGGCTATTTATTAATTCTTCCTTCATGCACCCTGGATATTTTGTCAAACTGTAATTTATGGCTTTAATCCAATCAAATCATTTTTCTTCAATAAAACTCAACCAGGATTTCAGCAAAATTCAGTTCATTGTTTACTATAAGAAGTAATATAAGACATCACTTTGTAGCTGCTTCCAGTCTATGTATGGTAATTATTTACAAATGAAGCTGACCATTTCTGAGTGAAAAATTATACACTGCTCTGTTGTTTACACTGCCATGACTGTCTGTTGTATCTCAGTAATCTCTCTGCTGGAGCCATATAACACGGGGTTTTATGACATTGTATTAGACTATAGAGGCAGGATGTTTTATATTGTAGAGAGCAGCCCTGGGTTAAGTGAGTCTCACATAGCAACAGCTGCATGATTGGCTGGTGGGTCTCTGACTTTGTCCAATACAATTGAGGCACGTTTTTGCCTCTTTTTTGGAAAAGACAGTTTTGCATGGAGCTGTGAAAGAGAGGTTTCAGCAGACTCTGTGCCTGTCTGTCTGTTCTTTTTATTTTATTTTTGTTTCCTGTAATCTCATGACCTCTCTAACTTCTGCTTTATTAACTCAATCTTTCCCATAGCGTTATTTGATTTGGGAGTACTTAATGCACTTGTTTTAATATTTATTTAGGTTCGCCCTACTCATCCAGGGGAAAGGGAGGTACCTCTGAGCACCCACACCATCAAGCTGTATAAACCAGGGCTTGTTACTCAGCTGCCAGCTTAACACTGTGGGATTCAGCTAGGGAAAAAAGTGTTTGGGGAGCCTGGCCAACTGGTTTCCTACAAAAAGGTAGTGGCAACTTGAATCAATTACCTTGACAGCAGGTAGCACCAGGATGAAGCTTGACCAAGGGAATTTCAACATCTAGGGAATCTAAGAAGACCAGCCTCTGTTCCCTGGATAGAGCAATGTGGCTTATTAAGCTTTCTTCTTTTCATTAGCAGTTGTAGAACTTACAAACTAGTCTTTTCCGAATAAAAGATTTTCTATATATCCTTTTGTTACATAAAAAGTCCTGAAGTCTGAACCATTCTGTGAGAAACTATTCATTATACAATTTGAGCTAAAGGCAAAAATGTAGATGATGAAAATACAGTTTCACCATCTTTTAAGTTATTTTAATGCATAATTGCATCATCTGCAATATCTGACAAATGGCCCTGAGTTACCACCTCCATCAAAAGAAACGATTTAAAAAGAATCAAATGTGCAATTTTTACTTCCAGACATCATTTCTTGCTGTAATCTCTTCTTCTTCTTTTGGCTGTTCCCGTTAGGGGTCGCCACAGCAAATCAACTGCCTCCACCCAACTCTATTCTCGGTACCCTCCACTCTTGCCTCAGTGATCTTCATGTCTTCTTTTAGCACATCCATATATCTCCTCCTTGACCTTCCTCTTGACCTCTTGCCTGGCAGCTCCATTTCCAACATCCTTCTACCAATATAACTACTCTCCCTCCTCTGCACATGTCCAAACCATCTCAATCTGGCCTCTCTGACCTTGTCCCCAAAACAGCCGACCTGAGCCAGCGACTTCTGTACTGGTCCCAAGCCCGGATAAATAGAGAAGGTTGCGTCAGGAAGGGCATCCGGCATAAAAACATGCCAAATCTAAATATGCAAATCACCAATGTTAATGCTATACTGGATCGGTTGAGGCCCGGGTTAACGACTGCCACCAGTGCTGTTGACCTACAGGGTGCTGGCAGAAATTGGACTACTGTTGGTCGAAGAAGGAGAGGAGGCAGAAGGACTTGTAGACAGAGAGAGAAGAGGAAAGGCAGGAGTATAGGTCTGAGAATAGGGACTCTTAACATTGGCACAATGACAGGGAAAGGTAGAGAGCTGGCAGACATGATGGAGAGAAGGAAGCTAGATATACTGTGTGTGCAGGAGACCAGGTGGAAGGGTAGCAAAGCACATAGTACTGGAGGGGGATACAAACTGTTTTATTATGGTATGGATAGGAAGAGAAATGGGGTAGGAATGATCCTGAAGGAGGAACTCGTGAGGAATGTTTTAGGGGTGAAAAGAGTGTCAGACAACATGATCAGTTTGAAGCTGGAAATTGAAGGGATAATGTAGAATGTAGTCAGCGGTTATGCTCCACAGTTAGAAGAGAAGGAAAGATTCTGGAGTGAGTTAGATGAGGTGATGGAGAGTATTCCCAGAGGGGAGAGAGTGGTGGTTGGGGCAGATTTCAATGGGCACGTGGATGAGGGGAACAAAGGTGATGAGGTGATGGGCAGTTTTGGTGTTAAAGAAAGGAACCTAGAAATCTGATGGTGGTGGACTTTGCTAAGAGGATGGAAATGACTGAAGTTAACACCTATTTCCAGAATAGGGAGGAACATAGAGTTACATATAAGAGTGGAGGTAGGAGTACACAAGTAGACTACATTCTATGTAGATGAGGCAATCTGAGAGAGATTAGTGACTGCAAAGTGATTGTAGGAGAAAATGTAGCCAGACAGCATCGGATGGTGGTGTGTAGAGTGACTCTGATAGTCAGGATGAAGAGTGGGGGAAAGATAGAGAAAAAGACCAAGTGGTGGAAGTTGCAAAAGGAAGAATGTTGTGAGGAATTCAGACAGAAGTTGAGACAGTCTTTGGGTGGTCAGGAAGAACTCCCAGAAGACTGGGAAACTATAGCAGAAGTGATCAGGGAGACAGGCATTTCTTGCTGTAAACCAATCTAATAATTTTTGCATTTCAAACTCTATACACAATTTCCTCTAATACTCCTATGGAGCATAATGAATAACTTATTCCAGCTACTAAAATGTGCTCTTAGTAAGTGCCAAGTAAGTCTTCATTTACAGAATAATATTTTTATTACCCAATAACTCCATAGTTGATTTCCATCTAAAAGGTTATCAGGTTGTAAAATGACAAATGAACTTAACTTAAGCCACATAATGACAAGACTTAATACAACAGACTCACAGTGCCAGTGGAACGTGCAATTTGTAAATACCAGTGGAATAATGTGTGTATGTATATGTATATGTATATGTATATGGAAATGTGCCTAGCCCGGGTATTTCCTGGGATTAGAGATTTGTTTATAAGTCTGGAGATGTATTCTATATTTGAATATATTCTGTGTTTCTGTGCTTTGTGTGATTGTACCGATGGAGGCTCATTCAATTTCGCTGCACACATGTTGTACATTGACAATAAAGGATTGAATTGAATTGAAGTAATATTTAAAAAAACTAGAATTCAATTCATAATAGCCAGAACCTACTTAATTAATCCAAAAGATTACCTTGAATGCAAGACATATCCTCTGGAGAAAGAGTGGATAAGAAACAAAATAAAAATTTAAGAACTGCCCACTGTGTCTACTTTGTTAACCATAAGATGCCATCTTCAGAGTAATTGAACCCAGAATATTTCACTGCATTCCCAATAAATCTTGTAACAGACTTCTGCACGTGAAGGCATATGCACATCTGCCAAAAGGCATAGCAGGACAAAACAAATTTCTTTTAATTGACTTAATAAACTACTAATTAAAATTATTTTTTTTCAGATAGAGTTACCATTTATAAAATTAATACTGTAATCTTCTATCACATTTCTACAAGAAACACATTCCATATAGGCATTCTCCTCCTTCAGTAGCAGAAGAAAAAACTGAAGGTCCTGTGGGAAGTGAAGGAAAGAGAATAGGAATACAGCTGCATAGAATAATTCAAAGGGAACTGGTAAGCAGTCAAGGAACAGGGAGAAAAGGTGGTTGTTTATACATTATTAAAATAATTCAATTTACCAGGATCCTAGAATAGCCCTGCAGAAGGATCTTTGAAAGGGTCAGACTCTTCAGCAGCCACCTCCACAGCCATTATCATCCAGTCCCTTTGCATGTTTTCAGCAACAATTCTGTTCTTTGCAGATACATTTGTAAGGGAAGAAAGCTCCATCTTCCTACCAGATATATACTGCAACTATTCACTCTTCTTAGATTTTGATACCATACATTCAGTGGTGGGATTCAAATAATTTAACAACCGGTTCTCTGCCCTAATGACCAGCTGAACCACCAGTTCTCTGAAGTGCTTAGAAAGTTAACAACCGGTTGTAGCGAATAGGTGTGAACTGATTGAATCCCACTCTGCATACATTCATCCAAATCAGCCTGTCAGTCATCTGCCAAATTTCTACATGTTGCATGTTTATTATCTCACGAGTCATTATTTCTTGATTTTTTTAAAATTTAAAATTTAACGTTGAAGACATTGACATTGAACAATAAAAGAATTGACCTTTCAGGAAGATGAGTCTTTGCAAACTATTTATTTATACAATTTTCACTGAAATGAATAGATAGAAGTATAGTAAACAATTCTCTGAACCTTTCATGTTGTTTAACTTTGGGTTGGGTTTTGCCAAATATCATAAAACACTCAAGCCAACACTTAACATTAAGCATGTACAACTGGAGAAATGTTGCATGGCCCCATTCCCCCCACCACTATTTATTAATTATTAATTATTAATTATTAATTATTAGAAAGAGGGACTAAAGATTATTAGGGTCTAAAGGCACATACTTGTCTTGTCATTTTGACTGAAGGTAAAGTTTGTTTACTTGTCCCATTGCAGAAAATGCCTTCTGAATTTGAGTTGTTCCTAGAAAGATCCAAGAAACAAGTACAGAAAAGAATTGCTCAAACTGTTCTCTTGTTCTATTCTAGAAGTTACTTTTCAACTGCCACATTCTGAGACAGTGGAGAATCATGTGGTTTAACAGTCTTCCCCCTCTTTTGAAAATTTTACATCTTGGCAGCAAACAGAGGCTCACTTGGCAGTCTGAGAACTAAATGTTAATTTCAGTCTTGCTACAGATGGAATGCATTACATTTAGAATTGTCTTTGCCCTGGGAACAGTATTCAACTACAGCCAGAAAACTATGAATAACAACCATGAATAAAATAAATATTGAGACCTTTTTTGTAAATTTTTCTTTTAGAAATGTTCTTAGTGCAACCCTGTGCAAGTATATATAGAAATAAGTCCACTTTCTTCAATGGAACATCATCCGTGGTCAATATATTAAACTCCTATTGAAATTGGTCTACTGAGAATTAACTTTGAGTGTTTTCAGGAGGTTTATTCCCAACTACATGCTGGATAACTTGCAGTCTTATATTCCGGAATTCAGGATTTTACATTCTCTATTTCTTTTTGTCCTATTTTTTTCTCATATAGGAAACAATTCTGGATCATTCAAGTAATGATATACAATACTTAAATTATTATTAAAGTAAATAATATGGATGGAGCCAGCCACTATGAATTCCTCCACCTCAATTTATGTAACACAACTTTTAATTTTCAAAGTAAAAGTATTATTAGTAAATAATAAGTCATTAAAAATGTGACTGGCAACTAAGGAAAAGGTAATGGTGAAAAAAGGAGAGAAGAAAAAAAAGTGAAATTTGGATTAATTTCTAAATCATGAGAAACACCAAAAATTATCTGTTGATGTGCAGGAGAATTCTGCAGCATGGAATGTTCCTGCTGTAGACAGGCATCTCTTCCAGAAGATCCTTCCAATTTCTCTTCTCCCTGGATTTGCTATTCCCTCTAACTTTTCATGCCAAGTATGCTCCATTTTTACTGAAAGTGGGACAGGGAGAATTTAAACAATTCTCAATCTTGGAATCTCCACAGCTTGTTCTCACCTTCTTTTGAAATGCTGTTTGGTCTTCAAGGTTCTATGATCAGAGAATGAGTTTATTGAGGATTTAATTATGTAGTTCATAACATATTTTATACACTTGTATGAATTATGCTACTGGTGCTAGGCAACAAAAGCTTATTTTATATATTTTGATTAAATAAGGTTTAAAAAAATGATAGGTCTTAACCCTAATCATTACAGAAATAACTTTATAGTTATATTTTTCCCACCTATATTGCAGTAAGTGTGATGAACCTTAGTACACAGAAGATAGCTATTTTAAGTCATGTTTTCCATCTGTTTCTCTTTTAAATCAATGAATTACAACAGACTGACAAGACACCATTTATCTGCTGGATGGAAGTAATGAACATTGTTACCATTGTAGGTAATGGATAATCTTGCCGCTCACTTGAGTACTGTGAAAAATGATATGTTGAAGAATCTGATGTTTTTCATCAGATCAAATTATGCAAGAGCATGACAGAGATGTAGTACAAGATTGCTAGATTTGTCTTTTTTCACATTTCCGCTTAATATGTAGGAATGACAAAGGGTAAACCTGCAAATTGACCAATGTATTCAAACTGCTTGGAAAGTAGCAGTTATTATCAGAAACACTTGGAAAAAGTGTCAACATCTTGATCCTTTTCTCAAGGTTAGAAAAGAAAAAGAATTCAAGAGCAGCTCTCTTGGATCAGGCCAAAATTTGATTCAATATCCTGTCTCCCATAATGTCCAGGCAAACTTGTAAGCAGATCATATCCCCATTCTCTCATCCCCTTAGAAACAAATATTAATGGCTTGTTTCCTTTTTGCTTTGCCTTTCAAATCCTCTCCAATCGGGTTTCAGGCCTGGTTTCAGCACGGAGACAGCCTTGGTCACATTGGTGGATGATCTCTGGAAGGCCCGGGATAGGGGTTGTTCCTCTATCCTGGTCCTAT
>JAEANM010024708.1:0-11098 GCA_017656035.1 Myanophis thanlyinensis | reverse complement strand
AACTCCCACCTTCCCAACTACCCTTAACTATTTTTCTAACCCCCACCCTCCCTTCCTACCTAACTTACCCATGGTTGTGTAAGCATTTCACTGCATATCGTACCATATATGACTGTGTATGTGATCGATAATTTTGAAATTGAAATTGAATTAATAATTCAAGGAAAGGTAGAAGTCAAAATGCCAAAAGCAAGAAATACGCAGGTATTAAACTCCCTGATAAAGCTATGTGAATTATAACACTGATTGAAATTTCAACCCTTGAAGTCACGAAAACCAAATCCGGTCTACATGTCCCCTTAATTCTTTTAAAGTCAAGAATCAGCCAAACTTAGATAACATTTTAAATCACTTACAAAACTAAAAAAAAAAAAAATAGCGTAGTCTGAATCATAGACACAGAACCTATAATAAATATTCTGCAAAAGAGTCGTTTAAAGAGTAAGATGAATCAGTTGAGAAGCTGAAATAGCATGACCTTTAAGAAACGTTAATTACAGAAGATAACATCTTATTGTGGAAGAACTACAGGGAAAATAGAACAAAAGTTTGGAGGTTTTTTTATTATACAGGTGCACAGTTACAGAAACTCAGGGGTCTGAGAAAGTCAACTTTTGCCATAAATTATTAATACTTTACTCTCCTTAGGTCACAAAGGTATAATATATGTGCTCATAATTATTTAAATGGGATTTAAGTGGCCATAATCATGTGGTTTCCAATTAATCTAAACCCATTAATTTCATTACTTCCCAAACTGCCAGACTTCAAAATTCATTTTTGAAGGTCAGGTCCATCTGTCTCCATTAATTTCTGAAAGTTTGAACTTTGTGCTTCACCCCAAGGACAAGGGCCAGGCAGGAAAAGATTAGTGCAATGTTTTAAGGGTTCTGAATTTAAGCTGTACTATACTGTTTACAATCAAGTTTGGTTCTGTAATGTTGCTTACAAAAGTATTAACTTAACAAAACAAACACTTATAATGTTGTGGTTACTCTGAGTTCCACAATATAACTATTCTAAGAAACTTCGGTATAGATGGCAGTACTCTTCTACCGCAATAAATCTAGACACTTTATTTGTTTGAAGAATATTCTTGGGAGTTTACTAGAGCTGTCACTGACAAAAAGGATAAAGAAGATGGGAGGCATTTTGACCTAGGAACAGCTGTAATTCTACACAGCAAAACAAGTGAAAAATGTTGTACACCTGCTAACTCTCTTATAATCCCTTTCTTTCTAAGGAGCGTAAATACAAACATTATTTTCCTTGTTGCTAATTGTACCAGCACTGAAGTCAGCATTTCAAAGGGCAAGGAAATGGGGAAAACTGGCTATAAACTTTGTCCTTTTTCCTGGCTTCCTTATGAATTGAGTTCCAGAACATTTTTCTGCCTCCTAATGTCACTTAAATGTTTGGGGGTCATATCCTTCTGATGCTATAAATATATTCAAGGGCAATTTCTTAATAAACATTTTCAAGATTTATGACTGTCCCAGCGTCTTGCCTGATATCCATCCTGCAAATTAAGCATCCAGCACACAGATTAAAAATTCACAGGAATTAATACTATAATCTGAAGATCAAAAATTAAAGTGGAGCGTTATTAATTTCGTATTGATGTTTTATGAATACAACCAGTGATTAAGAGGATATTTCTTCGAGTACGTAAAGCTATCAAGTAATGACGACAAACGTAGCTAAGGCAAAACGGCATATTTACATTCTAAAGGGCCCACCTGAAAAGCATCATCTCACCTCCCACGTCCACCCAAATAAAACCACTGCAGTGTACTTTACACATGACTGTTTAAAGGATACATGGAAGTTATGACTAAGTCTGAATGCAGCACCCTGGTATTAATTGGTACCCAACACTGAGGGCATCATGTGGCACCTGGGTCCCTGCAGGACAGCTCACCTGTATTTGTCCAACTTGCTTGATTGTTGAGCAAGAAACTTTCTCAAGCTTCTACACTTAAGGGGGTTAAGAGGAGTTGACATTAGACAACCCTGCTTCACAGTGGCTTTGCAATGATGGTTAAAATGATAGAGAGAGGACATTGCAGTGATGTTTACTCACTGTGTCATCTTTTTACTTTCTTTTTTTGCTTTCAGGTTTTGTTATTTTTATTGTTAAGACTACATGGCCTTTTAATTTCATGGTTTGGTTTATTGCTGTTTTAAATCCTACAGATTTTAATTTCTCACCTCTCAGGTGTTGCAGAATTGCAGTGGAATGTAAATAAATAAAAATTGATGAGCCATCAGGTTTTTCTTTTAGAAATCTCCATTCCTGCAAGGTTTTTGATATAGAAAACTTTCCTTTCTTCCTTTCCCATTTCAATTCAATCCTTTCTTGTCAATGCACAACATGTGTGCAGTGAAATTGAATTCCTTCCTTCCTTCCTATTTTGACTCAACTCAACCAAGCAAATTAAAGGAATAAGATTGCATTTCATTTTAGAAATCGAACATTTATATTTCATTTTGTTTATAGAGGTTTGTTTTTTTTAGTGCCAGCTGACTGCAAAATAAAATAGGCATCCAAATCAAAATCCCTAAATGCAGTTTAGGAAAACCCTCTACCTCCACAACTGGCATTTCAATGACATTTTTTCCTCTTCCAGCTTGCTTTGTGCAGAACAGCTATAAAGAAAAGTTGCACCATTACCACTTAATAAATCTTTGCTCTACTCACAGATAAAGCAGATGTGCTATTATGGTCTTTGTTCTTGTCTACATGCCAATTATTTATCTTCAAACAATAGGCGCTTGTGTACAACCAAATTCTTTTAAAATGGGAAGAAGTAACAAGTTTCAGCTGGATTTGCTTCGTATAAAAATATAGGCAGGTCTCCTTGGGAATATGATTACGTTCAAAACTCTATTAGAAGTAGAGAAGAACAGCTAGAGAATTAAAGGTCTAAAAAGAGAGAGAGGGAAACAGAGAAAACGAACCAGAGTAGCACTTTGTGAAAGTGGTATTTATAAATAATTTAAGCAACTAAATGATCCGAATGGGAAAAGATATAAAAGCTTGTCTAATTAAAAGCAATTTTTTCAAAAGTTCATGAAAAATTATATTAAAAAAGCTGTCGTGCGTATGTATTCTCAGTACCAATCCTTTCCTCGGCATTGTGTTTGAGTGCTATCCACTTCTTTTTGAGCTGGCACAAACAGTGCCACCATAAAAATTGCGGTGCCCGTTGCTAATTTCTCCACTGTACCATGTTTACTCCGAGTCATAGCCGAATTGTGTTCTGAGTTATGAATACATCAGTCATTACAAGTGGAGTATGTCATCTCCTCCTGTCCCTTTTGCCAGAATGGGACAGCTCGCCACGGCTAACATGCCACGGGACAACTCAATGCGAGATAACTATAATATTAATAATATTAATATTACTAATACTATTAAGAGACAAATGGATCTAAAGTACAGTTATCTCACTTACGTTGTCCCACACCAAGCTATCCTGGGTTGAGTTGGCCATGGCAGGCTGGCCGCAGTGAGTTGGCCACGATGAGTTGTTCATGGCGGGTTGCCTGTGGTGAGTTGGCCATGACGGGTTGCCCACGGTGAATTGGCCATGACAAGTTGGCCGCGGTGAGTTGGTCGTGGCAGGTTGCCAAGGTGAGTTGGCCATGATAGGTTGCCCATGGTAAGTTGGCCATGATGGGTTGGCCTAGATGAGTTGGCCATGACAGGTTGCCCGCAGTGAGTTGGTCATGATAGGTTGCCCGTGGTAAGTTGGCCATGATGGGTTGGTCAAGGTGAGTTGGCCATGACAGGTTGGCTGTGGTGAGTTGGTCATGGCGGGTTGCCTGCGGTGAGTTGGTCATGGCAGGTTGGCCAAGGTGAGTTGGCCATGACAGGTTGCCTGCAGTGAGTTGGTCATGATAGGTTGCCCGTGGTAAGTTGGCCATGATGGGTTGGTCAAGGTGAGTTGGCCATGACAGGTTGACTGTGGTGAGTTGGTCATGACGGGTTGGCCGTTGTGAGTTGGTCATGGCAGTTTGGCCACGTTGAGTTGTCTTAGACCCCTCTATTGCTGGGTCTTTATAGCTAATGGGGAAACAATGACCAATGACAATTGATCACAACCAATGACAATTGACCAACGACAATTAGAGCTCTGCCACACCTTCCTGAGGCTTCCCGGTCTATCAATATTTTTTTTTTAAACGAACTAAGGAAGCAGCAGTGGAGATCTGTCTATTTCAGAATAGTGTTAATAGAGAGCTGCCCTCATCTGCCTCAACATCTTCCCAAACGAGACTGGAGGTCTTCCTTGTTCTGCCTTGTTATAAATCCGGAGAGAATGCGGAAGCCAGAAGTGGAGATGGTAAAAAAGGAATTTAAGAAACATAGTGCTAATGGAGAAAGTGGCTTAAGAGAGAAATAGCAGGGACGAAATTTGGATGGTAACAGGAGGATAAGGGCTGTATTCCTACTTCCCAACATCCTCTGAATACATCTCTGGTCACAGCTACAAGCAGTTGTCCGAGCTCACCTGAGGAAAAAGTATTACAGATTTTATGCACCTCGACACTGTAGTGGGGACAGCGTTGGTTTAAAGGGGAAAAGACGATGGGTAGCCCTCACTTAGCAACTGCAAATGATTCCAGCAAAATGGTTGCTAAGCGAACGATGTGACTGAGAAACAGACAGGGACACTAAAGGAGACTTACTGGTTGCTATTGTCCCCTTTAGGTAAAGTTCTCTCAAGTAAAAGGAGTTTTTCCAAAACGGAACTGGGCTTTCTTTTGTTTTTTCTTGAAGACATTTTGCCTCTCATCCAAGAAGCTTCTTCAGTTCTGATCGAACGGTGGGGAATGGCAGGATTTACATTCCTTGCAGACAGCTGGCCGTCTGACTCAGGTGATCCTGAGGACACGGTTAAATTTTCAAGCGGCCTCAACGACTCCCAAAAGAGTGTGCTAATGTGATCAACAGCAAAATGCAAAGTTTTTTTTTGGCCTGCTTGCTTCTCCTTAGCAAGCAAAAATGGAGGTTTCTCTGACGCTGCGCTCCCCGCAAAACTTAAAAGCATTCACAATATTTTTGCGACCATTGTCGAAGCATATTTTGCGTATTTTTAAAAATACGTTTGAACATGTATTTATAACTGTGCCAAGTTAAACTCAAGGCATTTTGCAGCACAATAAAGTGACTTATCTGTAAAGAATCCCAAAATTAAGAACCACAGCTGCACATCTCCAAGGCCTACCCATTCTTCTCAACAATGCTTGCTTAGCACCCAAGACACCATTTGCATTTCCAAAAATACAGCCAGCACGCCACAGTTTGCTTTTTTAAATTTCATCCACCTCCACAATGATGAGATACTTCTTATTTCAACGGCAAGGAAGAGAAAGCAATGATGGTGAAACTGATTGTTCTATGCAAAGAGAATATATTTTTATTTGGGTAATCACATCTGGATTCTTTCTTTCTTTCTTTCTTTCAAATTTTTAAACCGCCTCTCTCCTAAGAGGGGACTCGGGGCGGTGTACAACCATCTAAAAAACAAGGTGTAAAATTATAAAAAATTTAAATTTAAAAATCAATTAGAACCCCAAAATTAATGCTAGGCCAGACCGACCTGTTGAAACAAGTAGGTCTTTAATGCCCGCCGGAAGGTCCATAGGTCCGTGATGGTCCGGATCTCCGGGGGCAATTCGTTCCAAAGGGAGGGTGCCCCCACAGAGAAGGCTCGGACCCTCGGGGCTGCCAGGCGACACCGTCCAGGCAATACAACAATTCTAGCCTGAACCACAATCTGGTTCTCTAAACAATATCCACAATTGAACTGACTTTTGTCATTGTTGTTCTCCTAATTAGATGAATTCTGCCTGCAAACCTGGAGATTTCAGACGATTGTCTTCATCAATACCACTTACATGCAATTCTCCTAAAATACACACACACAGACAGACACACAAATACACACAACAACAATCACACACTGAGATTTCCTCTCCGGTTGCTACAAGCAATGCTTCTCTTTCCAAGTCTTAAAAGGAGACCTGCTGATGTAGTGTTTTTTTGCAAAAGGGAAGTGGATTTTCTGGTTTCTTTTTTCTTTGAAAACGTTTCACTTCTCATCCCAGAAGCTTCTTTAGTTCTGACCAGTGTTTCCAAGAACTGAAGAAGCTTCTGAAATGAGAAGCGAAACCATTTCAAAGTGGAAAAAACTAAGAAAGTCCAGTTGCCTTTTGGAAAAAGCACTTTTGGGATAAACAGGACCTGGATGAGTGAGAATCTCCATAAGCATTTATCCACAGACATTGATGTACAAGTAGTCCTCGACTTACTTATTTATTTATTTATTTATTTATTTATTCGATTTATATACCGCCCCCTCTCCCGAAGGACTCGGGACTTACAGCAGTTCCTTTAGTGACTGTTCCAAGTTACAACAGCACTGAAAAAAAGGGACTTACGACGATTGTTCACATAACTTTTGCAGCATCCTCATGGTCACGTGATCAAAATTCAGCAGCTTGGTGACTGGCTCATATTTATGACTGTCGCAGTGTCCCGGGTCACGTGATTCCCCCTTTGCGACCTTCTGACAGTAACATCGATTCGCTTAACAACTGTGGGGCTAACTTAACCACTGCAGCGATTCACTTCACAACTCAGGCAAGAAAGGTCGTAAAATGGGACAAAACTCACTTAACGAACGTTTCGCTTAGCAACAGAAATGCTGGGCTCAATTGTGGTCATAAGTCGAGGACTACCTGTATTTCTGTATAAAATCAAGCTAGAAGAGACAGCCATATTGACGATTGATTGCAATCCAGCTTCTTGTCCCAGGCCTCTTTGGGGTTCCTTTGTCAGGACGATGTCGCCTGGCAGCCCTGAGGGTTCGAGCCTTCTCTGTGGCGGCACCCTCCCTCTGGAACAAACTGCCCCCGGAGATCCGGACCATTACGGACCTACAGACCTTCCGGCGCACTGAAGACCTTTATGTTTCAACAAGCCGGTCTGGCCTAGTACCGTTGGTTGGGGATTTTAAATTGGTTTTTAAATTGGTTCTTAATTTTTGCACGCATTTTAAACTGTTCTAATTTTAAAAAAAAATTAAATCTTTTTTCAATTGGCCTTAATTTAATTTAATTTTAATTGGTTTTTAAACTGTCTATCTGTGTGTTTTATTGGCTGTACACCGCCCCGAGTCCTTCGGGAGAGGGGTAGTATATAAATTTTGACAAATAAATTAAATAATAAATACCGTATTTATTATACGGTATTTATTTATAACACGCACTGGCGTATAACACGCACCTTAATTTTAAGAGAGAAGTTTCAGGAAAAAAACTAAATAAGTCATAACTATATTTATGTATAACACAAATTGAAAGGAAACTGTTACACTTCTGCTTCTGAATCCATAAAGGAGAGGGCAGGACAAAAAAGCTTATTTCACTCAAACGTTGGTTCAAAAGAAGCAAGTAAAGAGCTGCTAACAAATAATGAGAAAACTGATTCATGGGCATATGATATTCTATATGTACTATTCTTCACAAAAAGCACACATAGTCCTCAATTGAGATTTAACATGTGATGTACAAAAAAAACAAAACAGGACTAGGATGCCTACTGTCTCCTCTTTATTTTAATCTTTGAAATATTGAATAAGATATAAGACAAGATGAGACGATTGTTGGAGCAGAGAATAAAAACAAAAGTCCTAAATTAAGGGCTTTTGCAGATGACTTTATATTGGTTTTGGAAGAACCTTTAAAGTGAATTAAAACATTAAAGTGAATTAAAACATTAAAGTGAATTAAAACATTAGAACCAGTTAAAGAGTCTGGTGCATTAGCAGACTTTAAGATTAATAAACAGAAGACAAAGATGTTAACAAAGCAGGAAAATAGATCAAACAGAATTGATGAATAAAAATGGATTTTAAGATTGAGAAGAAGGTAAAATATCTCAGTACCACCATGGCAAATATGAATTGTATACTATTTCAAAATAATTATGTTAAAACTTGGAATGAAATTTTAAAAAGAAATTTAAAAAAGATATGGGAGAAACTACCACTGTCATTGCGGGGAGAATTTCTGTGAATATTTGTGATATAGTAAAGTCAACATTAATGTGGATTTATAATTTATATTTAAAAAGTATTTTTATAAAGTAATAATAGGCAAACACAAGTGGCTAACTTATTGTGAGATACTGGAATTTTGTCAACGGGAACACAAAATAAAATCAAGAAATAAATTGATTGCATTTATATGATATAGTTGGCAATGGTTTTCTTATTTACAATATCAGAAAGATTTAAAGTAAACAAAAATGTTTATAGTGTCAACCATTGTAAAACTGAGTTTGAAACAGAATTATGCACAATTGATAAATATGTGATTATAAAATGTATAAACAATTATTGAAATTTGAAACAGAAGAACAAATATGTATGATCACAGGGGGCTAAAAATTTCAGTTACACTAAGGCTATACCATGCATTGAATAATAAGGAAATATATGGCTGAAAGGACTGAAATTTACACTACATTATAACCTCAAAGTAAAATTTTATAAAATGATGTATTTTGGGTACTGCGTATGTCACCGAATAAATTGTCTAGAATGTATATTTTATCATGCTTAGTACATGTGCAAAACAACTAGAAAATTTTGGATTCAAATACATATACTGATTCACAGGATTTTAAAGATTAATATACAATTGAATTCTTCTTCTTTGTGGTGGCCCAGTGGATAGAATGCATTATTGCAGGCTAACTCTGCCAATTGCCAGCAGTAAGAGCTATTGCTATTGTATCTTTTTTCTTTCTTTTTCTTTTTGCTTTCTTTATATTAATTTGTATTAGTTTTTATCTATGTTTTTAAAATCTTCAATTAAAATTATACACATATACCTATATGTATACAAAAAGAACTGTACTTGTGGCTGAAACATTACACTAAGCCATGATTATTATATAAATTATTCATTATAGTGCCCTGACGGCAAACCTATGGCATAGGTGCCCCAGGTGGCATGCAGAGCCATCTTGCTGGGCACACAAGCTATGGGCCAACTTACCTCCAGCTGAGCATGCACATACAATTGAACATGCACGCATGCATGATTACAGAAACCCAGCTGGTCTTCGGACATCCACTGTGCATGTGGGCAATTGCAGCAGGAAATCCAACTGGTCTTTGGCGCTCTCCTGCGCATGCCCATGATATTGCTCATGTGTACATGAGTGCCTGTGCCCAGCACGCGTGCATTGCACATGCAAAAGCTGCATGCATGCACAGATGGTGCAGTTGCACATGCAGCACACATGGAGGAGCCGCATGCAAGTGCGGATGGCACGTGCAAAGCATGCACTTTTCGGCACTCAGTAAGTAAAAGGTTCGCCACCACTGTTATAGTGACTGTGTTTGCACACTACGATAAGACAAAAACTAAGGTTTATAAATCACTGTACCTTGTTTCACACACCATTCTAAGCCTAAATTAGAGGTATTGTGTAAATTAATGTATTATGAAACAACCCAGCATTTATATGATAGTTCTTAGCTCAAGTTCCAGATAATCATCAAATAAATTATGTATAGTTTATCAATGTATGATGTTTTAAATCAGCTATGTAAATTTTCTATTTAACTTGTTTTCCTTCTTTCTGAACCCTAGCAATAAACTCCCAAAGGGAAAACAATCTGTTTCTGCTTAAAGAGATACATAAGAATTATATTGGTATCATGGATTTGAACACTCTGTACTTTGCACAGTTGCCAAACAAGCAAAATGCATTCCTTCAATCTCCTAAAAATACTTTGTGCCATTTCATAAGGAAAGCAAAAAGAGAAAATATGTTTTTTTTTATTTCTCATTGGGAATTAATATCATTCTACCTTTGTTTTACTTCAGATTTAAGTATTAGGATAAAATGTTTATTATGCCACAAATGCATTAGCAAACAATCCTAATGGGATGCTCAGAGCCCTTTTATTTATTTACTCTATGTTACAGAGATGTACATATTGCTAAACAGGTCATTAGCCATTTTTAAATTTTTTTGCTGCGTATTTATTTCTGCTACATCCGACAAAAGCTCATCGTTCCAAGGCTCTGAGTAAGATATCTTTTTTCAGAAAGCCATACCCTCAACAGGAAAGCCAAATTACAAGACCAACCTATCCTAAAACAGATTTAAATAATTCAGCGTGTTAAAATCCTCCAACTACTCACCATTCAGAAATGGAATTCTGCAGTAATGATCTAATGTGAACGTGTATCTTGGGGGAAACGTTTCATAGCTTATTTTTTTTTCTCTCAAAAAAAAAAATAGGCAAGGTCTCTCCTGCTTTTACCATTCTTTATAAAATATGCAGGAGGAGAGTTGGTGCTTGTGGGGTGGGGTGGGGTGGGGATGTTTGGCTTGTGGAAACTGAAAGATTCCTACATCAGAAATTCATTTAATCTGTTATTTCTTGGGACAAATTTTGTACAGCTGTGAAAGCTTTAGAACAGTATTGCCCAATGTTGGCAACTTGAAGGTGTGTGGAGTTTAACTCTCAGAATTCCCACTCAGCATTGCCCAACCTTTGTTTTAAACTCTCCAACACTGCTTTAAAAGATGGTGCCAGCAACATTACCAAACTGAACCTTCCAGAACTAGCTGGCATTATCCCTTTCTATTTTTTTTTTTTTTACTTTTGTACAGTTGAGTAATTTGGCCTTTTGTTCCAATCTCACTTTTTCCAGAATTTCTTTAATGCTGCATCAGTTCCCAAAAATCCAGATGAATCTGTGCTTTCTCTCAGCTTCTGCAGAGAGTCTTAAGCACACATCTACTCAGCTCTCCCAAATGGACTCCAGGATGGGTATTTCTCTAGAGATCAAAGCCTGTTGTTGTACAAGCTGGATTCACCAGTCCTCTATTAAATCCACGGCGCAGAGCCGCACAACAAATAAGTGTTACATCGTGAAGCAGTAGCTCAGCATTTGTTGCTATGCATGCTAACCGTTTTTACAAACAAGCAAGTTTCTTCTGGAGACTTCATCACCTCCAGGCATCCCAATTCTTTCTTTTTTCTTTTTTTTTTCTTTTTTT
>JAEANM010024707.1:0-11098 GCA_017656035.1 Myanophis thanlyinensis | reverse complement strand
TTCTACATATACACGATGTACCCACCCTTCCCAACTACCCCCAACTTATTCCTAACCTATTTCCTACCCTACCCCCCATTCCGCCCTAACTTACCTGTGGTTGTGAGTGGTCGCATAAGATTTCACTGCATATCGTACCATGTATGACTGTGCATGCGACCAATAAAATTTGAATTTTGAAATTTTGAATTTTTTTTAAATGTCTTTGCAGACTAGAGATTATAGGAATTGATGCAGCACAACTCCTGAACTGGAAGTTGGAAACAATCCTAAAAGAGTGATAAGTACAATCTTTCCCATCACTAGCTAAGAATAGTGGCATTTTAGTTCATTATCTTTGGCAAAGGAGGTAGTGTTTCTAAGTTGCAAAACTCTGGAGGGCTGTTAGATGGCAGCAAAATGACACTGAAAAGTCTCCAGTACCATTCAGAGTGTCAGTAATTGGATGAAACTACAGTTTTTAAAATCATGGTGCATTGAATAAACTACAGCCATAATGGATGAGTTCACAAGACACCTTAAATGAAAACCAGACAAACCACAATGGGGCCAGTTGAAGTGTGTAGAATCAGGCACTGACTTGTATTTGTTCCTTACACTTCTCTTTGCATTAATGTCCTTGACCTGGCTATCCTATGTAGGTCTTCTCAAACTACTGAATTCAGTGAGGCTTGTTTTCATGTAAGTGGTACTTAGTTTCAAAGATCGTAAAATGAAAGACTTGTTTGGATTGGATATCTCTATTGTAGAAAACTTATAAATCTATAATTAATAAAATCTATAGTTTAATAAGAATGAAAAAGGGACACTTGAAAACAACTAGTGTTTCCTAACAATATAAGTGCTATTGAAAAGAATATACAATTTCTGACAACAGATTAAGATATTCAGCGGTGAAACATTCAGTAATACACTTCTTAAATGTTCCCGAAGTATGGGATTGTTAGCCGTCAGATAGCATGTGGATTTTGGGTGGAACATCTCTTGAATTTCTTAAGCAATAAAGGCATTTTGTGTACCATAGAAGGAAGTCTGAATTTAGATTTCAACAACAACCTACAATTCTTGAAGCCTGATAGATGGCAGTGTTGGACTGCTGATGAAACTGAGGAAAAAATGCATTTCTCTCCTGATGCCCATATCTTATCTTTACCAGGATTTAAAACCTGTGTATTATCCATTGTTTGCTGCAGAAGTGTTGTGAAAGCTTTGTCAGGAATTAATTGAGCAAATTGCTAAAGGTGCAGAAGCAAGCAAAAACACTTTTTTTTTTTTTTAAAAAGGCAAATGGACCAAAAGGTATAAAAGTACAGTGCTGAAAAAACGGAAAGGTGATCCAAAACTGAGTTACTTTTTATTTATTTTTTACTTTAAAAACCTCCATTAGTCCAGTATACAACATGTTGAGTAAATACCCAGATATAAACCTTGCTTTCAGGCAATTGAGAACTTAGGGGCAACCATAGGTGGCAAAAGATAATGTTGCAGAACTGGTTTACACATTAAAAATTAAGAAGTTGTCAGACCTGATGATATCCAGCAGAGAATTCCAAAATAATTAAAATGCTAAAGAGCACTCTGAGTTTCAGAAAGGATTGTTCAGTTTCTCAAATTCCTGCCTGATTTCTGAAAATCAGACTTTCTTAAAAGATATATTTCTGTTCCCAAAGTGAGCCTTTCAGGTGTGTATTGAATTGCTACTCTCATAATCTCCAACTATCAAAGGCATTGGCTGGGCTTCCCAAGAGAGTTAATTGGGCCGAAATGGAAAGTAACAGGTTGGTGAAGTTGTTTCATGAAACAATCAAAATAAGCCTGTTCTGTAATGAATCCACAATTCCATGTTAATATTTCACTGACAAATCTTTTGGAAACCATTAGGGTACCGCATGTGCCAGTTATTTGCATTTGTTTCTGTGATGTACATTTATTTCAGATGATTGGGTTTCTGATGCAACTCCTTTTTGTTGTGCCTATTTTACCTGCATTTTGTAATTTTGCAGTGACTTTTTAAAATTGTTGGTATAAATGCGTATGCAATGAAATATTCAGATGATAGTTTCTTTTTCCTAGTGTCTTATTAGATACTAGATATTGTTGAGTGCCTTTCTTATTCTTGTCTACATTTGACATGTGTAGGAGCATTGCATGCTTTTTTCACTGTTGTGACTACATATCTCCAATTCATAAAAGTTTAAAGTTTACTGTCATTGTATTTGCTCTATGGCTGTAAATAAACTTAAACATTGTTTGTTTCTTGATCATTGTCACCAGATCTCTCTCTCTCTCCTTCCTTCGTCCCTCCCTCCCTCCCTCCCTCCCTTGGAATTATGTGGCACTTCTTTAATATCAACATTACAATATGATGCTGACCTTGACTAGTATCTATCAGACTCCAGTTATTCAAACCGGTTATAATGAAAACAGCCAGGCGATCAACTGAAGCTAAGCAAATTGTGACCACATGCATAGTTATGCGCTTTTCTGTCCCTTTCCTCAAGGCAAAATAGTTTACATGCATGCTCTCGCTTCCCACCAGGTTAATATTTGTCTACCTTATTTCTATAATCCCATACAATTCTAATTATCAAATCCCCAAACCAGCACTTCACTTCTTTCAGTTTCTTGCAAAATAAATAAATAAATCCAAGGGTGATTTTGAAGTAGGAATAAATTTAATCAACATCTTTTTCTTGAATGAAATCTATCTGTTTTGCTATTTCTGCCAGTTCCATTAGTTTCACTATCCATTCTTCCATTTTAGATATTTGTAAGTCCTTCCACCTTTGTGCATATAAAAAATCTTGCTGCTGTTACCACATAGAAGTGCAAAATTCCATAATGGCCACCGCTCCTCCATGACGGCTACGTTATGTGATTGATTAGCAGTTTTGAGGAGATGAATTGTAGAGATGTGACAATGACAATCCTCTTTGCACGGTCCCTGACAATATGAGGCTATGTTCCTAAACAAATGATGCCAAACAAGCAAATGATGCAGCAAGCAAATAAAGCATCTGTCCTTTGGTACATAATGATGCTGTTGAGTAACATGTACAATTAAAGAGTTGTTTTTGGGCACAACTGGGATTGTGCCACGCATAAATCTGCATGCTGGTTGTGAATTCTTGATTGCTGCAGCAAAACTGAAAGCTAGATGGAGACTTGTTGAACATCTGTTTTGCTGTATTAATTCTGTCTCTACTGTGCCATTCAGTCCCAGTATCCACCGCTTTGACAACAAATTGTATCCATGAGAAAGGTTTGGATGGAAAAAGGTGAAGAGATATATGTATGAAGGAGGTATCACACATAACTTTATTTCACAAAATTTATTGGAGTCTTCCCCCCTATACATTGCAACTATAATTAAGTACATTTAATTACTACTAACTGTCATGAGAATGCAAAACATGTGTCAGCTCTCTTACAGAAGTGGAACTGGTCAGAGGGTATTGTTGCCCAGAAGATGCTTCCTGTTTGATTCCGTCAATAAGAGGCTAAACGCGAGTAGTTAAAGTGACAACAGCTCTTTATTTACAGCACAAGCATGACAAGAACGTATTTACAAGCACTTTGACAGTTTTTATACCCTTTTGAATGGCGCACCTTGGCCAATCAGAGAGCAGGGCTTTCCCGCTCTCTGAATGCCGGCGGCCAGACTTGCTGTCTCCACCACTCCTTATATGGGTATAGAGCACTTCCTATTGAGAAATGAAGAAGAATCTAGATGTCTCGTTTCTATATATGGAATTTTCACTGTTGTTGACTATGTTGTCCTATTTGCTTGCAAATCGCTATTCTCTCTATAGCTGTTGTATTATTGCACAATAAACACATGCCAATCTTTTCATGGGAAACTTTTAGCCAAATTTAGATGTAAGTTATATCTTTAGTGTCAGCAACCAGGAGACTCTGGACCCAGAAGGCATTTCCCAAAATGATATGCCTTAGATAATATTTGTCCATTACGTTATGGATAATCATAATGATCAGTGCAATTTCTAAGCACTATTGTGACAATAAGAGGAAATGAGTAAAAATGAACTCCCCAAAACCCAAACCAAGGCTAAATGCATGACCAAATGCACTTTCCTCCTGAGGTAGAGAACCACAAAAGGAAATAAATATATTTCTTCTTCTTCTAGAGATTATAGAACAGCTTGAAGTTTGGCTTCTTGCAAAACATTACAGGTAGTCTTCGAATTACAATCATTTATTTAACAATGGTTCAAATCTACAGTGGCTTTGGAAAGCTCACATTGATGACCCGGTTGCAATGTCCTAGGGCGACATGATCATCATTTTCAACCTTTCCAGCCAGCTTTTAGCAAGTAATGTCAATCGGGAAAGATGGGTTTGTTTAATTACCACTTGATTTGCTTAACAATTATAATAAAAATGGTCCTAAAATCACCTTTGATCACGTGATGACTCACTTTATGACTTCATTAACTTACAGTGGAAATTCCAATCCTAATTATGGCTATACAGTAAATCAAGGACTTTATGTAATGTCAGATTTCAGGGTAAACAGCTAATTTTGATACAAGATGTTTTCCATGTCTGGTGGGACTCTTAAGTCCAGTTTACTTAGAGAATGACTGAAGAATGGGAAGACTTACATCTTTTTGAGCCTTTCTTTAGTTATTTATTCATGATTAGAATTTCCTGATGACTTGAGTTTTATCCCCTGTGTCCATGATGTTGGTCTTACCTCATGTCCTGGCTGTAATTTATGCAATTTTATCCCACAATAACAAAGTTGCTCCACAAAAACATAGTTGGGAGTAAAGAGAGCCAGGACAATTTATCCTTATGCTAGTTGTTATTTCCATTGATTCAACAAGACTGGGGTTCTGCTAGGACAACTAGCGAGAAAAGTCTCTTTGTTCATCCTGACCATGTATAACTGTAGATTATATCTATCTATCTATCTATCTATCTATCCAAAGCTCTAAAAATGTGTGGTTGATTTTTCTGTGGAAAAGTAGCAGATTTATGTCATCTGCAGAAGTAGTCATTTTCTTCTCCTTTTCCTCCTCACTTACAAATTGGTGTCACAAAAAGTTACCTTAACATTTTGTATGCTACATTGGATAGAGACTCGGTTATGGGCTGCGGTTAGCATAGGAATCCAACTGAGTTTGTCAATGGAGGTGGTTCTGAGCAGGGTCAGTAATAGTTCTTCTTTGGAACAGTGGTGGAATCCAACCGGTTTTGCTACCAGTTTAGTGTGCGTGTGGCTTCTAGACTGCTTGTTTTTGCTTACTGGAGGCAGCCTGGGTGATTGGGAAGGCTGCAGAGGCATGTAGAACAGCTTATTAAGGTGAATAAAAAAGGGGAAAAAATGAAGGGGTTATAAGGCAAGAAAGAGCAGGGGCAGGGGGAGGGCCCAAATATCATCAGGGGCAGGTGGGCAGAGCCAAATGCCATCACCGCTACCAGATCAGTAGAACCAGTGCATCCAGGCTGCATTTCACCACTGCTTTAGAATCAGTTGCTCTTGTCTTTCATGCTAATCCTTCCTGCCTCTTTAGGTAACTTTGATTCCTAACTGAAATATGAATTATGTTTAAGATGGTCTGTACATGGATAGTTTGTAAAATATCTAACATGTGGATTACAAAGAAGACAGGGGTACTGCTAAATGACCAGACTGTCCATGTTATCTCAAAAAAAAGTATTCTACTGTCTTTCCTATAAGGTGCTCAAGGCATTACATATAAAAGCAATCACCTTATTTCATCCTTAAAACTATTTTGTGAAGTGGATGGATGTCACCTCATGGGGTAACTCAGATATGAACCACCCCCATTAGGTATTTCAACTTTATTGTAAAGTTACATTGACAGAATCTCTCAAGTCTGAAAGTAGAATCCTGTCTCCCATCTTCCTTACAGCCCAAGAAATGTGGGAAGGTCCCTTTTAAGTCTCTTGACCCATCCACTATCCAGCTGCAGCATATGCTATCTCTTATTTAACTATTCTTTTTCAGCATCTCTTTGCCTAGTCTCCCAAGGTCATTCTCACATGGTCAAGGTGGAGCCTAAAGCCTGGTTTTCTCACAGAATACTACACAGTGGGGGGAAAATTGTCAACATCAACCAATGATGATATTGATCATCACCGAGTCTTGTAATAATTGCATTAAATCGGGCAAAGATTGCTTTGCTAAACAACAGAGCTATTAATGTCTGAGTATTTTTTGATGTACTGTATAGAAGTGTGATAATACAATTGCATAGGGCTGTACAATGAAGCAAATTGAGACTGTGGGCTGATTTTTTCTGAAGACCAGGAAATAACTTTTTCTCTGTTATACAAGTTATATTTGGAGCAGAATCATGTAGTCTCGGCTTCAATGTACTGAAGTTGATGCTACTGGCAAAAAAGTCCCCCATGGAATTGGGATTAATTAGATTAGTGTACCATTCCACAGATCAGGAATGATAAAACAGACATGCACTGCTGGATGAAAGATTAATTAATGGCATTATTCATTTACGGTGAAAGGTTACGTTAAATTTATAGGTATTTTCCATTTTCAACACTCAGCAGCAAGTTAGATGAGAATACATCTTATCTTGAATTTGTTTTTAGGAAAACAGAAGATGACATTTACATTTTGCATGTGAGGTTGGGCTGGTTTAGCTATTACATTTTATTCTTTCATCATGAAAGACCCTGCAGACTGAGTCATCCCGCAGCTGCAATACATATAGATTCATGACTTGTGGACAACCTGGGTTCTCTGTTGTATTTTCCTGCACTGTGGGCTCATATATACATATCTAGCCCCTATAGGTTTTTTTTTTAGAGGGGGGGATTTTAAGCAATACATATAATCTTCCTTGGGATTGGAATCATCATTGCTAAGCAATGTGATCATAAATCATGATGTCATCTGACTGCATCACATAATGACAACAGTTTCAGCAGTTCGGGTTGCCATTGTTAAAAAGAATCTCACATGATTGTGACTTGCTGCCAGCTTACCCATTTTTTTTGCTTGTGGGAAGCTGGCAAGAAAATCAAATATTGTGTTCTCACGACCATGATTTACTGGCTGGAACTTTGAGAACTGTTCATAAGCCTCCCTCATTCAATACCCAGTCACTGAACAAATTGCTGTAACTTGAAGACTGCCTGTACTTTGAAAACTGCAGAAAAGAAGTAAAAAAGTAATTCAAAGTAAATAAAGGCACTAAATAGGAAAATAAACTTAATTTAGTTTATTCCTTCACCATTTACTTTTATCCCATTGCCATTTACTTTACCTGTCTCTCTTTCACAAGCAGTGAGGTATGTTAACATATTGAATTCACACCTCTTTTTCCAGATTTGGTTTACAAGAAAGGGATGTCTCAATCCTTTGTGAAACACTCTTTGGCTGTATTTGCTGCACAATGTGTTAAACTGGTTAAAAACCTGTGACATGGAAACAGGATTAAAAGTGCTAATAGAACATTTCTCCTCTTTTTTGGTTCCCAGTCAGAGGTATCCTAAAGAAGCCACAAATGTGATGGTTCTCCTCTGTAGCCTTCCCCTTTTTGTTTTTCATTATCTTTCCATCAGATGGAGAAGGGAAGGGATAAGAAAAGTTGGTATTAGTGATGCCAATTCTGTCAGTGACTGGGCTACCATAATTAAGCCACCAAAGATTTTGCTTACTTCTTCATTTTTTTTTCTTTGCTAGAAATAAACTAGCCAAGAGCTCAACTCCCCCCAGCCTTCCTTGAAACATACAAAAAGTCTTCAAAGATGATTGTGTATGATTGATTGACTACACTATCTAAAGTATGATGTACTCAGACCAGATCAAGGGGTTCAAGCGTTAAGCATTTCTAAAATTCTCTTATTGTTTCCTTGTCTTCCACATTCAATTACAGAAATAGATTTCTTTAATATTTGTTTGTTCAAATAAATTACCCACCTTTATGCTGCTGCTATTTTCTGATATTCACTCATTACGTTTATATTTTGACTTTTCAGGAGGAGCTCAAGGCATTATACTTACAGTAGTTCCTTTCATCTTCACGTCAAAGTATAACTCTCTTTGATTTTGAATCAGCTGATATCAACTGGTACATATCATGATAAAAACAGAGATCTAAAGTCAGTTCAGTTCAGTTCTAGCTCAACACCACACATTACACCACACATTAGGCAGAACAACTAACTGAAAATATTCTGACTTACTCTCCAGACCCAGAAGGTATCAAGTTGCTTAGGCTTCTCTAGAAATATAATATTTCAGTGGTGGTTGCAGAAATCACTGTGTACAATATTATTTATTGACAATGGAACTGAAGACCATAATAGATACCAAGAAGACCATATTGATTTCTCCTCTGGGTTCATATATTGTATGTGTGTTGATTTTTTTTCTCTATTTTACCAATAAGCCATTGTAACCTGGTTGACATTGAATCTATACATTATAGTTTATAAAACATACAAAATCAGAAGTAAAAGAATGTTCTATTTTTATTTATTTCCTAGATTTGTATCCTTCCTATCCTAGGAACTCAAAGAAGTATGTACTCAATTCCTTCTCCAATTATTTTCCACAAATTTGGGGACCCAGGACCATGGTTAGTCTGAGAGAAAATGCCATTTGTGCATCAGTACTATGTCATGTTTGATTTCAGCTGATGTGCTATTTGAAGAAGGACACATAATAGGAAAATATTAGGAAAATTCCTATTTTCATTACAATTCTTGAAGTAATAATTCAGAAAAGAAAGTATGAAAATGGGTGAATTCTAGATTAACATTTTATTTGGGAGTACATTTGAATGAACTGAATAAAATTACCTTTCAAGAATTATACATGGAATTATAGACATGTTTTGTTTGATTGTGAAAACATTTTAAAGAAAAGTATTGTATGAAAGTTACAACTCATAAGATTATACAGTTTAATCTTACTGTCAGAGAACAAATACATCAAACATACTGTCAAAATACTGTCACCATTCAGAGGTTTCAATTTGTTTCCTTCTCATTTTTTTATTTCACCCCAGCATAACCTTAAAGAAAGTGTGATTGCTAGATTAACCTGGGGGTTTCTGATCCGAAGCAAGACAGAAAGCAGCCTTCAGTGTAGAAAATTTAAAAAAAATAAGCCCATTCCTATGCACTTGACTAATTACCAGCAAGCATACTCGCAGCTCACAAAAACTAGCTAAAAGAATGACAGGTTGCAAAAAAAATCATCATACTTAAGGCAAATCAGTTGCTTTTTGAAGTTTTGTTTTTCGGGTTAAAGCATTGAAAACTTTGTGTGAAATATTGCATATTAATATTGCCTATTTAATATTTCAGATTACACAAATTGGGACGTTGGCAGGTATATGAACTTTGGCTCTCTTTTTGAAATTCTTTTGCATCTTTAATACCAATTATAGATGTTTGAATGTAATTGTTGATTTTTTTTAATTCAGAATTCTTACAAAAATGAGACAAAAGAACCTTTGAATGTAGAAATTATTGAGGACTGAGTGATTCAACGTTGGAGGCAAACTTGGCAAGTGAAATTCCTCCTTTAAGGATGTGCAGTAGCTAGCTATAGATCTGAAGAAACAAATAGATTTTTTTAAAGAGCAAAAGTGTCTGTAGCTGTGATAAACTGGAATGAGAAAAGAAATGGAGTTTGAAATGGAGAGAATAGACTGTACTCAGCCAAATACTTATAATAGTATTCCAGTATTTGAGGGGCTGCCATACAAAGAGGAGGGATCAGCTTATTTTCCAAAGCACCAGAAGACAAGACAAGAAAAAAACAGATGGAATCTAACCAAGGAAAGAAGCAACCTGGAATTAAGGAGAAACTTCCTAACAATGAGAACAATTAGCCAGTGGAACTGCTTGCCTCCAGAAATTGTGGGGGTTTAATCACTGCAGGTTTTTAAGAAGAGGCTGGACTTGTCTGAAAAGGTATGGGGCAGTGGTGAGGAACTTATGGAACACGTGCTGGAGACAGCACACCAAACAATTTCATGACTTTCTGGCATGGTAAACCGTCCCGTGTGCCCCACGCAGCTCCGCTGGTTCTGCAGCCCATTCTTGCGCTCCATCATGCGCAGGCCACGCAGCCTGTTCTTGCATTCTGTCGTGCACTAGCCAGCTGGCTTTTGCCGTGCAGGAGTCTCGAAACTCGAAATTTTAAATTTGGGAATTTTATATTTTAAATTTAATGTATTTAATTGTGGGTTTTAAAATTTTAAATTAATTTTGATTGTCAGCTTATATAATTATTTTAATTGGTTTTTAACTTGTTATTTTTGTATGTTTTTAATTGCTGTGAACCGCCCCGAGTCCCTTGGGAGAGAGGGCAGTATATAAATTTAATAAAAGTCTAAAAAAGTCTAAAGTCTAAAGTAAGCGCAGCATCCCAGCACACACACATATGTTCCGAGAGCCGAATATTACCAGTTTCCGATATGCACATGCATGCCAGCCAGCTGTTTGTCGCACTCACATGCGCACCATGCTGGGATGCTGTGCTTCTGGGTTTTGGCGCTCTCACACAGCAAAAGCCAGCTGGCTAGCGCACAGTGGAGCACAAGAACTGGCTGCAGGGGCTGCATGTAAGGAGCACGAGAACTGGCTACATAGCTAATGGGGCTGTGCATGGCTCACAAGATGGTTTTGCGTGCCTTTCCGGCATTAAGGATGGCACTTGATGACACAAAAAGTTTGCCACCACTGGTATAGGGTTGAACTAAAGGCTGAACTAAAAGCCCTTCAAGGTTCTGATTCTATTCCTATTCTATTCCCATTCTCATTCCATTCATAAACAGTGATAATTCATTGGTAGATCAACTGTATGTAATTTGTAAGGGGTCTTTGGTTCCTAATTACAAGGAGGCAGATCCTGACTGAATGTTGCAGAAAACAATTTTAGGCTCAAGAGTAATTCAGCAGTAGAATCAGTTACAAAAGTGGCAGTTAGCAATCCTTCTGATGATGTCCAGCCTCTATTTGATTCTCCCCTTAGGCAGGCAGGACAAATTGTTATGAATTTATTGTTTTTTAGATGGTTGTACACTGCCCCAAGTCCCTTTTTGGGAGAGGGGTGGTATATAAATTT
>JAEANM010024706.1:0-11098 GCA_017656035.1 Myanophis thanlyinensis | reverse complement strand
TGGAGAAAAGCGAGAGGCTCCAGCAAGAGGTCCCGGAACAAGCTTCTTGCTTCTCAGCCGAGTCTGGATTTGCGGTCTATTTCCGGCGAAGGGAAGCCCCCGCCACCACCACCACCCCGCCCCCCACCACCACCGCAGCCGAAGCCCCCCCCGCCACCGCCCCTGACAACGCCGCTGCCGCCGCGCCCCCCGATGCTGCTGCCGCCGCCCCCTGCCGCCGCTGCTGCTCCCCCCGCTGCCCCCCTGCTCCCCTGATGACGACGCCCAACCCAATACCGCCGCCCCCCCACATCCTCTTTTTTGGCTATCAAATATGGTCAGCCTAGATTCATTGATTCATTGATTGATTCATTGCCTTACCCTAAGATTCATTATTTTAGTTTGATATTATAATCTGCACAATTTGTGATCCATTTGTCAATTTTATTATGAGCATTATCTTATAGCTGTATGTGCTACAAAAATGATTTAGAAGAGGTGTTCTAGAACATGCTGAATGTGGATGCAGCAATTTAAAAAGGAACTACATTTTTTCAGGTTTCCATGTGAGTCTGAAAGAAGACAGTTCATTTAAATAGTCAATTAATTACAGCAACCACATCCTCAATGGAGATACATCTGTTTTCATGTTCTATTGAAACCTTTAAAAGGTGTGTTTCCATTCTGAAAATCTCTTTTGAATCATATAAACACAGACTTAATGTATATATTTCCAGTCTCATATTTATTCTTTAATTTGTTATGCAGTTTCAAACACCTGTACATCACTCAAAACTCACCAAGACTGTGCTATAACTGTATGAAGGTATTTTATTTATTTAGTGTTTTGCTGATTTCATTTCTATCTCAATTTTGCTAAGAGGTCAAATGTGCTTCTGATGTCTTATTTAATTTAAGAAACATAATAAATGTTATCCCCTGTGAGGTAGTTGTGATAAATGGATCATCCAGTGAGCTTCACTGGGAAGTGGAGACTTGGAGTCAATCTTGTCCAAGCTCAGCATTTTCTCAAATAATTGAAATCAACTGCAAATTATTTGCTCATCAGGACAGAATTTTTAAAAACATACATAGAATTATTTCTCATATATTTTTCAGGCACAAGGTTTCAGTTTGACCTCTCTGGTGATTTTAGTCCACTCTTTACATTAGGTTTTACATTAGGCCTTGTCTTTATTTTTGGCATTCTTAAACCTAATACCATCATTATTTTATCACATCTTCATATTTACCCCCTTTCCTGCTTATTAATATATTTTAACCCTATTTTGTAAACGTTCGCATTCACTTTTTCAATGTTAAATAAAAATGAAAAGGACTGATTCAAAGCAGCTCCTATTATTATACTTGTATCACAGCAGCAAAGAGCACCAATAAGCTGACAAAATTCCATAAACACACAAGAGTAGCTAGCTCACAATGGCTGAGCAGTCATGAGTGCAGCCCACAAATCCACCCTGACCAAGGGAGCACAACTGATGGAGGGGGAGGAAACGATAGAGGACTAACACAGCCATCTGGTGCACAGAGACTCTCAGGCAAACATTAGGTCATAAAAGCGATAACAAAAGACTGGCATGCAATAAAAAACATAGACGTACAAACATGATGAATGTGTTCTGGACTCCTCTGCAAGGAGTTCATAATGCAGCATACACAGTGATACATGGAGTGCATCAACAGAGAAAAACAGCCACTGACATGAGCACAGGGGGCAACAGAAGCCTGGAGAACCAATTAGCTTAACATTGAAAGACTGAAGAAGCCTGAAGGTTAGTGACAGTGGGGTGTCGGTGGCTTTGAGGATGCTATAGACATTGGTATTCTGTGTTGTAGAGGAATTCTACACTCCCACAGTCCTGAACAATGAAATTCCATCCATAACATCACCACAAGCAGCTGCAACATTGAACACAACACTGTAGTTGACTGTTCCAATGCAGAAAAAACGCTCATCCAACTGGATTTTAAAAGTTGAAAATGAAATATTTCCAAACTTCTCTATCTCCATTGTCCAAACCCAGAGATTCAGATATGGCTTTGGGCACAAATACATAATTAACTTAAATGCAGAAGAACATGGATATTTTTCTTCATCTATAATACCCTCCCCCCCTTTTTTTTTGGGCTTTCAAAATAATTCTCAAGTTCCTCATTCTGGCAGGTCTATGAATACTTTCAATTTTTGATTTTCTATAATGCTGCCTATACTGACAATATTATTTCTTCTTGTGCCAATTATTTCTTTTTCCCTACATCTATATCTACATGGTTACACATAATCCGAACTATAATTATGCAACAATATTTCTTAATTTTATTATCCCAGCATATCCAGAAAGCAACTGTAGGTACAAATGTAAAAAAATAGTAAATAGTCACTATTGGATAAAGCACTGTGACTTTTTAAAATTCTTGGGTACTTTCATTATAAAACATATATAATCTTTGTAAAAATATTTACTAATAATGGTTTGTGTGAAACCATCCATAAAATGATACCTGATTCTCAAGAGGATGGTTAACAGAATAAAGGATAGCCTCAACAATGACCCTTTCTTTGCCACCAATTTTAGTATTCCATGAGTCTGGGCATTTCAATCTTAGGGTGTTTGATTAGCCTGGGTGCACTGTGGTGGATTCACCCTATGGATGTAAAGAATGCTATGACATCAAATTAAACCATATATTCTTTGTCTAACAGGCAAATATACCAGCATTATAAAGAAATACTGTAAGGGTATGTGGGAATGACCTTGGGAGATAGGAGGAAGAGCCGCAGACTACACAATGGTCAGACAAGCTATACCTGAGCCAAGAATAAATTAATGTGGGTATGATAATCATCTCAGAAGGAACTCTTCTTAGTTTCTTGGATTGTAAAGGCAAGAGGGGAAAGAGATGTACTTTCAACTTGCAAGACTGATGCCATGATTAAGATAACCCCTACCAGGGAGCTAATTGTTAGAGTTTGTTGCAATCCAGCCAACACACAGTCAAATAATTCAGCAGGATTCATTTATATAGAAGAAACTGCTTTATATAATATAAAACATAATGTATGTATACAATAGCCATGTAGCTTTTTCCAATGTGGTAGAGAAGAAAATAGCAAATGGAAACACAGTACAGGAACATTAGCAAAGAGAAATAAACTGTCTTATACAGAACAGTTAAGCTAAGCCACACCCAGGCTTAGCTGTCTCTTGTGGCTCACACAACAAATACTATTTCAGTTACCAAACAGTTTCCATTGGCTGATTTGTTGCTATGCCTATTCCAGTTCATGAAAACATCTACACTGACACTCCTCCTTTCATAACTGGAATAAACATAAAACCAAATAACTTAATATTCTTCCCATAGTGCACTCCACCCAATAGCTTGGTCATTATATCTGCCATATTGTCCTCTAAAGAACAGTGAAGCAAGCTAATTAATTTACATTTAATGGCTTCTTTTACATTACAATATTTAATGTCCACATGCTTGCTTCTATTTTTCACTCTGTTACCTGTTGCTATTTTAATGCAAGTAGCATTATCTTAAAACAGTTACAGCTTCATTTACCTTTACGTTTAAATCCTGTAACAGCTGTACATACCAAGTTACCTCTGAACAAAGTTCAGACAGAGCAATAAATTCTGTCTCCTCAGTAGAAATGGCTACAATTGTTTGTTTTCTGGACTTCCAACCAATTAAAGCCCCTCCAAACAATACCACAATCCCAGAATTAGACTTTCTGGTTTTTACATCATTGGCATAATCACTGTCAACATAACATTTCAATTTTAATTCTTCAGAGACCTGTATTTGAAGACCCAAATTCACAGTTCCCTTCACATACCGGAGAATTCCTTTTACACCCATCCAATGCAATTGCATTGTGTAGCAGTAAAGTGACTTAAGATGTGCCTGGTCTGGATCACTGTAACAGATATAACAGACTCCCTATTGCTGACTGATATATCTCTTGATCACAGACTTCATTTCTGTCCTCACCCAAATTGTATGAAAATCTGTACTCATAGGTGTTGGAGCAGAATTCCAATCCTTCATGTTATATCTGTCCAACCACTATTCAATTTTTCTTCTTTGAGAAACCATCTTTCTCAGTTTTTTGTATTTCTATGCCAAGATAATTTTGTATTTCACCACAATTCTTTAATTCAAACTTTTTCTCCAATTGATTAGTAAATTCCTTCACCTGTGCCACATCTTTTGCAATGAAGCAAAGATCATCCACAAATGCTAATAACTGGCAATCCACACTTTTTAACTTTCCAGTGTATATGCAACAATCAGCTTTGCTACTCTTGAACCCAAGACTTTCAATGCCGTATCTAAACAGATATTCCAATTCCTGGCTGACTGCTTCAGCCCATACAGTAAATGGCCTTATTCAATTTATACACAGTGTTAGGTTTTTTACTTTCATACCCTTGAACCATCTAAATTTCTTCCTCTAATTTTGCATTGAGGAATGTTATGGTTATATCAAAATGCCAAATTTATGGTTACTTACCGCTGACAATGCTAGTGCCAACCTTATACTTTCGCTTTTTACCATTGGTGTGAATACCTTATCAAAATGCACATTTTTCATCTGTGAAAAACCTTGCGCCACTAACCTTGCCTTATATTGGACCTCATTGTTGCGTAGTATTTTCTTTTTCTACACCCATTTACATCCTATGGCTTTGCAACCCTGTGGCAAAGTCATAGAGGTGAACACTTTATGTTCATCCATGGATTCCATTTCTTTGTCCATGGCCTCTTTCCACTTCACTTGCTCAACTTTGGGTAGTGCCAATACTTCCTTATAGTTTCTTGGCTCATAACATACATTATATACTTTTACTTCACTAGCAGAATACCTGTCAGGTGGAATCCTTTTGTTCCATCTCTCTGACCTACATGGCTCCTATGTTTTGACCCTCTCTTGCTTCATATCTTAGTCATCATTTTCTTCTCACTAATTTTTTACTCCTTTTCAGCTTCTCTTCTTTGAACGCTGACATGGTCACTAAGTGAGCTATCATCACTAAGTGGATCAACATCACTAAGTGGATCATTCCAAAATTTGACATCAATTATGTTCCAATTTTGCTCTGCAAAGCTAGCAGGCCTGAAAATTATTATTCTTTTGCTCCCATCACTAAAGCAATAGCTCTTTGAGGCAGGCTCATAGCTCATAAACCTGAGCTTTCTAGCCTTTGGTTGACCTTTTCTCCTGATTTTGTTTTTGGAATATGCACCCATGCACTGCTTCCAAACACCCTTAAATGTGCCAGAGATGGCTTTCTCCCACATAGCACAGCATATGGAGTATCATTATTAGATGGAACTCCACAGCCTATTGATTAAATCAGTAGCAGTCAACATGGCTTCACCCCAACATGACCTGCTCAGACCAAAATCCTCCAGCAGTGAGTCCTACATTGTTTGTAAGACTCCATTCTGCCTTTCATATACACCACTTGCAGCTGCTGTGTACTGATTAGTGCTTCTGTATTTTATTCCTAACTGTCCCAACCACTGTTGAAAACTTGCTGTCATGAATTCTGAACCTGTCAGTTTGCAGCTGACATACCTGTTGTCCTCTTCTTACATACCTCTTCTTTCTATGAAGCTTACCCATTGCTTAAACTTCTGTAGTGCCTCTACTCTTTAGTAAATAGCAGAAACCAAATCTGCTGTAGTCATCTACAATGACCAGCACAGATTTTGCTCCTCCCAAACTGGCTTGCATTGGCCCAACCAAAATCTGCATGTACTTGTTCTAGAATTTTTGTTGTCTGCCTTGTGCTACTCTTGCTTACTGGGAATGCTTTGGACTCTGATGATTTACATACTGCACAGTCCAAGTATGGCTTACACTCTTTTAAATTTAATCCTTCTCCAAACTGTTGCATCTTTTGCAAAACTCTGAAGCTGACATGGCCAAGCTTTCTGTGCAAGAAATGAATACAAGAATCATGTTGTGCCACATTTCCAAATGTTTGGGCACATCGAACCTTTTGTCCCTGCAACACATAAAGATTATCCTGTTTTATATTCTGTCCACATACACTTCCATTTCTCTTTATGAGACATCTCCAATTTACAAATGTGGTCTCAAAACCGTTTTTGTCTAAACTAGAGACACCCAGTAAATTATGCTCCATTTCAGGCACACATAATATGTCATTAAACTTTTCTTCCAAATATGGAACCAGGACACTGCCTTTTCCTATGACTTTTGCCTTCTGGCTATTTGCCAAGGCTACTGCATCTCCACCATCCGGATCCATTCTGAAAAACAATTTAGAATTATTAACAAAATTATTATTAAGAATTATTAACAATTGTTTGACTAGCCCCACTCTCTAATAACCATTTGTCTCAGCTATTACAATAGCTAACTTCTGTAACAGCAGCTTGTCCATCTTCTGTTTTTCTTCCTTGCAAGCACTCTTTATTTAAATGAATCTTATCACCACAGATGAAACACTGCTGCTGTTCCTGTTCTTTCTGCTTAGAAACTCTTTGCTGGGCTATATTCTGGTCTCTTCTAATACTCAGGTCTTTGCAGACAACCAGTCTGTTACTTTGAAACTTTCCACTGCTCTTCTCTCTCTGCTCCTTAGGCCCCCACCTCAGGAATTTTTCCTGGTGGCTTCTAAAATGGTGTTTGTTCTCTTCAGAAATCAAACAGGCTTTAGGAGCCTAGACACAACTCCTGTTCTGGTTTACATTCAAAAACAGCTGAAACAATGTTTCATCAAACTGTTTAACATTAGCAGCACTTTCTGAGATTCAGGAATCTGTATTCCATGCTGTTTTAACTCAACAGAGTCTGCATGTGCAGCAAATGCTTCTGTACCCTCTCTTCTGGTTGCAAGGGGGCTCTGTACAATTATCTCAATGACTGCACAATATTGCATGCTGACACACTCCACATGCATACTTCTCAATTTCAGCCAAACTTCATTTGCAATTTTCAAGTTGGCCACATTCAAAAATCATTCATCTTCTAAACTCAAAATGATGTAGGTCAGTGCCTTACCATTCTGCCTTTCATCTGCAGCTGCTAAAGGCCCCTGGGGTAGACTAATAACAATATTCCACAGCTCCTTAGCCTTCAGGAAATATAACATCTTTGCAGCCCAAATAATATAATTATTCTGTCCCAATTGAATCAGAGAGCTCTTCTTGAATTCAACAGCCATCCTGCTGTTGAGCTTAGAACACAGGCTATCCCTCAGCTTGGTTACAGTTCAGTCTTACTGTGTAAGATGTACCGAGTCCTTAGGGAGATGGGGCGGTATATAAATATGATTAAAGTTAAAGTTAAAGTGTGTTTGGTCTGGCTGGGTTTGCTCTGGGCCCATAACCTATCAAGAGTTTGTTGCAATCCAGCCAACACACAGTCAAATAATCCAGCAGGATTCATTTATATATAAGCAACTGCTTTATATAATATAAAACATGATGTATGCATACAATACCCATGTAGGTTTTTCCAACATGGTAGAGAAGAAAATAGCAAATGGTAATACAGCACAGGAACATTAGCAAAAGAAACTAACTTGCTTATATACATAATAGTTAAGCTAAGCCACACTCAGGCTCCTAGCTTTCTCTTGTAGCTCACACAACAAATACTGTTTCAGTTACCAAACTGTCCCCATTGGCTGTCTTGTTGCTATGCCTATTCCAGTTCATGAATACATATACTGACAGTAATTCTAACTCAATTGGTACTTTGCCTCTCCCTGATATACTTAACCAGTCTAGCCACCAGAAGGCCTTTACACTGGCATGATGTCATCTCTTCCCCTCAGCTGTCCTTCAGCATGATACAGGAGAATTCCCTACCCAGTAAGACAATTGCCTATGTGACTCTGGATGCAGAGAAAAAACAGCATGTGCCTCTCCAGTGCCTGTATTTTAGAGACATTTGTGCTAGTCTCATTTCACCATTTCTGCATAAATATCCAGAGCACACATGACAATTTTATATTATTTTTACAATTTTATGTTGGCCAAGTTCTGCTCAGCAGAGCTTAAAATATGTCAGATGATGAACTGTGCCTCAAATGAATCTTAATGGGTAGTTTAATAGTTAAGAGTATATAGTAGAATTAGCTAGCCTTACATTAACTTTTCTGTCTTCTTTTGTATTAAATATTTTAACACAATTACTTTTTTCTTTTGTTTTACATATATCTATGCATCTGCATATATCTTGCTGTCTATCTACAGTGTGTGTATGTTGTTTGTTTTTTAATTTTGTGTAATTTGTGTTTTAATATTTTTAGCTTTTTAAAAAATTGTTTGTATCCCACCCTCCTTATTCTTATTCCATTTTATGATCATAATAAATATTTGAACAATTGATGCCAGTCTTGAAGGATAGTCCAGACAAGAAGCACACTTGAAACATATTTTATAAGTACAGGCAGTCCTCAACTTATAATAGTTTAATGACCATTTGAAGTTATAATGGCACTGGAAAATGTGACTTATGACCATTTTTCACACTTGTGACCATTGCAGCATCCCCATGATCATGTCATTTACATTTGGATGTTTGACAACTGGTTCATATTTGTGATGGTTGTAGGATCCCAGAATCATGTGATTCCCCTTTTTGATCTTCTGACAAGTAAATACGAAATGCAGATTCACTTAACAACGTTACCAATTTAACAACTGCAGTGATTCACTTAATAAATGTGGCAAGAAAGGTCATAAAATGGGGCAAAATTCACTTAACAAATTTCTCACTTAGTAACATATAATTTTGGGTTCAATTGTGGTTATAAGTTGAGGGCTAACTATATTAAAGAACCCATGTGTCATCATTTCAAAAATATTTCCTTGCGAGATTCCTCAATGTCTTCAACAGTGGCAGAGCTTCTAATATACTAAAAAAGTTCTTCAGAATTCGTGGATATATTCAGATATGTATCTGACTTGAGAGTAACCCATACTGCACTGTATAGCACACACATTAGCATTTGATTAAAGGAAAAGTTTTATGAAATTTTGCATTATGTTATAAAATGCTTTATGATAATTTTTATATCAAATGTTTTATAAAAATTGCCAAATTTTCACTTCCAGTTTCCGGTCTCTGCTGTATCTAGAGGCAAAAACAGGCTGCTCTGTTTTTGTGCTGGTCTCCCCCCACCTGTGGGCTCCATAAGGAGCCTAAAGCTGCTTTGGAGGAGCGGCAAAATTACGAGGGGCGCCCAGAGCGGTCAGGGGGAAAATTGCAATTCCCCCAGAGGATCCCTGGGCTGAAAGTCCCCTCAGCCACAAAGAGCCAAAGAGGTGGTCAGAAATGGCTGCCATGAAGACGGAGACAATTACCAAGCCACCCACCATCTAAGACTGGTGCAGGAGAGGCGAAGGCAGTGAGCAGTGTGGAACTGGGTGAGAGCTAAAATCTTTTTTGCTGAATTTCATCCCGAAAGACTATTCTTAAAAGAAAACTCCCGAAATGGAGGGGGAGCTGAAAAGTAAAGCAAAAGCTGAATGGAAAAAGAAACTTAAAGAGAGAGCATCTTAAGGATATACAAACAAACAAAAGACAGAAAATCGGGTTTCTGTTTTTAACCTAAAAGATTCTCTGGTGGTGAATGGATATTGGTGGATACTGGAACGATGGATTTTAAAGAATTTATTTTGCAACAAACAAAGACAGGATTTTTAAAAGCCAGACTATGATTGTAAATTTGAGCCTGCAGCGCCATCTGCAAACGGCAATAACATAATTGTAGGGAGAATTACAAAATTGTAATTTGATTTAATTACAAATTATAAAGTCTTACAGTGTATGTGTAAGTATGTGTATATCACCTAGCATCTAGACTAAGAAACCAAAATTATGAATGCTAATACTAATTTCATTATAGGGTTATAGGAGGAGAATTTTGCAAGTCTAAATGTGCCTCCCCCTACCTAGAAAACTAGGATGGTCAAATCTGAAATATTTCCTCAAATTAAATTTCTGTTTTGGACTCAAATTTCTTTTATCTGACTGTTATATTGGTTGTGACTCTTTTTCCTGTTCTTCAAGTTTATTCTTTCAACCTATCACACCTTATTGGTAATTAGTAGTCTCCAGATTTTGAGATCCTTTCTTGCACAAAATTGTCTTACCGTGCTTTACATGAAGCTGACTTTGGGGTATGTTTGTGGAATTTTGGTAATATTGAATGGAGCACTAAAGCTGATAACCTAGTCTAGTTTTCTTAAACCTATTTTTTTTCTCAGGCCATTTCATTCAAAAATTAAGGAGGAACCCAAAGAACTTTTGTTTGTATGGATTATATTTATTGATTTTTGGGGTTCAGAAAAACATATAAATTTCTGTGAAATGCAAAGAAAAGATTCCTGCATGGAAATGCTGACTATTATTATTATCTCTCTTCTTTTAAGTTGCAGCTTTAATTATTTTTATGTACTACAAAAATAATCTCACATACCATTTGGCTAAAAAAAAGTTTATCATCTATGTAAAGACTTTACTGTTATTCATATTTATGTTATAGTAGAAACAGCACTTAGACTTATATACTGCTTCATAGTGCTTTACAGCCCTCTAAGCAGTTTACAGAGTCAGCATATTGCCCCCAACAATCTGGGTCCTCATTTTACCCACCTCGGAAGGATGGAAGGCTGAGTCAACCTTGAGCTGGTCAGAATTGAACAGCTGAGCTGCTGGCAACCAGCAATCAGCAGAGGTAGCCTGCAGTACTGCATTCTAACCACTGAGCCTCTATGGCTCTTGAGGTGTTTATCTCTAACTAATCCGCTTCATTCCTATTTTATTCATAACTGTTTTCAGATGCTACCACACTTACTTTTTCAGAAAGATTTTTAATCCCAATATATTTGTTCTAAATTAAGAACACAATGTTTCTGTAGTAAAAATACAAATTTACAATCTTTAAGGTCCAAACATTTTAGAAGTTGGATACCCAGAGAGAGATCCATTTGTCTAATCTTATATCATGGACATGTGGAGAAAAGTAAAAATAATTGTATGTTTGCTGCCTTACTCAGATAAAACTATATACAAATTATTTCTCTCTCTCTCTCTCTC
>JAEANM010024705.1:0-11098 GCA_017656035.1 Myanophis thanlyinensis | reverse complement strand
GAATCTAAAGCTTCCGGGATTTCTTCACCCAAGTAAAACCTAAAGTTCCACCCCACTAATTATCACATGTTAATTACAGTCCAACCATTTCAAAAAGGAGTCCAACGATTTCTGAAGACACCTCCCCCACAGGTGCAAAGCGCCAAAAATAAATTATCATGGGAACTAAAGTTATGGAATGAAAACAAGATAAGAAGGTTCTGTCTCTAACTCCCCCTTCTCCCTCTCAATGACCCTGCAGCATAAACGTGTAAATGTGTCAAGATTTATATGGCCTGAGTCCTACTGTATAAAATGGCCTGCATAATATAAAATGGAACACACACACCCCATACACAAATGTCCTTTTGAATCTTGACATTATTCCAATGTTTGAGATGTTCCTACAAAGATGAGGGGGTCAAACTATTTTCCAAAGCACCAAAAGGCAAGACAAGAAACAAGGGATGGAAATTAACCAGGAGGAGAAGCAACCTAGAACTAAGGAGAAATTTTCTAAGGATGAGAGCAATCAACCAATGGAACAGTTTGCCTTCAGAAGTTGTGGGTGCTCCATCACTTAAGGATTTCAAAAGGAAACGAGACAACCATTTGTCTGAAGTGATATAGGACAGTGGTGGCAAAACTTTTTCGGCACCGAGTGCCTAACGTGAGCACACGCGTGCCTTCCGTGCATGCGTGCGGGCTTCTGCACATGCACAATTCTTGTGTGCGTCTTTCACGTATACACATGCTGCAGTCATGCACGTGCATGCTGCAGTCACATACGCATGCACAGTCACTCAAGAATCGCATAGAGTGATGCGTGCAAGCGCAGTCATCACACATGCAAGCATGAGCAGTCGCACACAAAGTCTTGCACACATGCACAATGGTGTGGGAGTTGTGCATATGTGCAGTCGCATGAGAGTCGAACACATGCACACATGCACAGTCGGTGAGTTGGGCAATGGCTGGCGTGCTGGCAGAGATGGCTCTGCGTGCCACCATTACAGATGTAGGATCTCCTGCTTGGACTAGAAAACCTCCAAGGTCCCTTCCAACTTTGTTATTCTACATTCTATTGATAATAACAGAACCAAATGAGAGATGGAAGGGACCTTGGAGGTCTTCTAGTCCAACCCGCTGCTCAAGCAGGAGACCCTATACCAGTGGTGGCGGACCTTTTACTTACTGAGTGCCAAAAAGTACACACTTTGGGCATGGCATGCACACTCACATGTGACTTCCCCACATATACTGTGTGCACAACCACCCCACTTGTGCATATGTGTTTTACACATGCAATGTGTCTCAGGCACACATGAACAATCACATGTGCATGCCAAGGAAAGCTCCAAAGACCAATTGGCTCTCCTCAATCGTGCATGCACGCATGCGCAATCACATGTGCATGCTCAGCTGGAGGTAAATTGGCCAACAGCTCATGTGCCCAGAAAGATGGCTCTGCATGCCACCTGTGGCATGCGTGCCATAGGTTCGCCATCAGGACCCTATACCATCTCTAAGGCTGCATAATATTTTCTTAGAAACCTCTAATGATGTTCCTGACAACTAGTGAGGAACTGAAATTACAGTTTGGCTCTCTGCACTATTGTACTGACACTTTACCATTCTCTGTGCATATATGTAGAGAGTCACAGGTGTTGAGTGTGGGTTGGAATGTATGCAGGCTGCAGTGAAAAACCTGTTAAATCTTGTTTTTCAGCTAATCAACAGTATATCTCATAAAGACCCCCAAACCCCCCTCATCTGGCTTCTCTCTGTATATGCGTTTTTGAGTAACTCTTAACTCCTGGCAACTGCCTAGATCCGTGATGGCGAACCTATGGCACGGGTGCCATAGGTGGCATGCAGAGCCATCTTCCTGGGCACACAAGCTGTCGGCCAACTTACCTCCAGCTGAGCATTCACATGCATGCATGAGCGATTGCAGAGACCCAGCTGGTCTTCGGGCCTCCGCTGTGCATGCGCGCGATTGCAGTAGGAAACCCAGCTGGTCTTCAGAGCTCTGCACATACACACATGATTGCTCATGTGTGCGTGAATGCCTGCATGCAGCATGCAGACATTGCAGGGGCAAAAGATGCACACATGTGCAGATGGTACAGTTGCACATGCAGTGCATGTGGAGGAGCTGCACACAAGTGTGGATGGCATGCGCAAAGCATGTATTTTTTGGCACTCAGTAAGTAAAAGGTTTGTCATCGCTGGCCTAGATGAATCCCTGTAGTTTTTCCTGACAAGCTTCTTGAGAAAGTGGCTTACCGTTGCCGCCTTCCTAGGACTGAGAGAGAGTAACTGGGTTAAGATCACTCAGGGTGCTTCATCCCTAAGGCAGGACTAGAATTCAGTCTCCCAGTTTTTGGCTGACTATGTTTTGGATCAATTTCAACCTCTGCTAAAACTATTTATTAATTGTGTCTTATTCAATTGGTGTTGACTCTCAGGGATCACACAGGTAGGTCTTTTCCAGGAACATGATTCAATTAAAAAAAATCTGTTTTAGGTAACCAACAGATAGATAAAAGTAGAGACTTCTGAAAGTGTGACTTGCTAAACGGGTAAAATAAATGGTGTACATGAGAATATTATCTATTCCTGCCCCCCTCTTAATGTCCATTGCCCTGTTGAATCTGTGCCAGTTTGATAAAACAAAACAAAGCAGCTCAAAACAAACTTTTCAAACCATGTTATGATTTGATATGCTTAAGAACTTTTTAACGACTGATTTCCTACCAATATGGCTTGTTTACTAGTCTGACTTATTTTGTACTCTTTTTTACTGTAGTATAATGCAAACCTCCACATAAAGATGTATTATCTTACAGCACAGTGATTAAAAAAAAAATCATACAGTGTGGAAAACGAAACTATTTTGTCACTAATTATTATTTTTAAATAAAACTTGTTTTGACAATAAGAATTTTTCATGCTTTTTTTAAGTTGGGAAAAATAAATTAAATTGTAAACTGTAAATAAGACATCAGTGAAAAATAGCAGCAAATAAAAGCTCCAGGCTAAAGCTAGGTTTATTCACAAACTATTCATGATTGCACTTTACTTCTAATTGGGTGGAAAAAGAAAGACAAGGAAATACAATTATTTGAATAAATAAACAGCTAGAAGAAGCTAGAATTGAAATAATAGGAACGTTCGAGCAAAATGACAACAAATCCAAGTTATGAAATACTGAAGCCCTCAATCTACCCTTGATAAATCTTTTTTTATCTACCCATGATAAAAAAAAAAAAGTCTATCAGGATGGCTAGGAGCAGCTGGGAAACCAACAACATAGATCACACTAAGATCTCTTTCTCCCAGGAAGTACTTCCAGGAAATAATCCACTTTTCAGCATTTTTATAATCCTTCAAACTCCTAGGTTTATTATACACAATCACACTGATGACTAAACTCAGTAAGTTGTTCGTCCAATGTCACATTCCTCTTTTTTTAAAAAAAAATCATTTATCTTTAATGCAACTTTTCTTTCTTCGAGCCAATGAATAAGAAAGAGACAATTGCCTCTATATTCTCCTGGTTTTTCAGAACATGATAGATAGGGACATGATTTATCTGAATGAAGAGATGAAGGTTAAGACAGCTATGGGGGAAAAATAATAATAAACACCAAACATTTAGGCTACTTCTTAAGGCTGCTTTTTCTCCTTTACCATAAAGCATAAATTGAGACCTAGAGTTGAAATGCTCTCCTCCAGTCATCCTTGAATTGGCAGAAAATTACAATGGCATTTAAATTTGTTGTACCTATTGCCTTGTCCTTCCTCTCTCTTGCTTTTGTTTCGAGTCACCGCCAGTCACCTGGCTTCTCTTCAAGGTGACAAAGACTGACAGATTTATATCTCTTGAGGCTGCCCTTGGACGGTGTCAGAAAGCAAGGTGGGAAATCCTACTTTATCATGATATGACTTGTGACATCTTAAGCCTATTTCACTCAAGGGATAAATGTGACATTGTGGACACGCCACAGAAAGAAATATCTTGGCAGGGTGTCTTTTGTTATGTGGACAACGGGAGGAAAAAGTCCCACAATCTGCTGGAAAACAAATCATGAGTTGATGCACATTCTAGTATTTTGTGTGCAAAAGAAAAGTCATAAATTTCCAGTGCTCCTGGTCTTGATAGGCATGAACAACCAGATTCACACACAGAGTTCAAAGTAGCTACTTTATTGTTCTCTGCCTATAATACAGGAATCTCCCCAAATGGGTAGCTTTCATCTGGGAGTCTCAAAGGTATTGGCTCAGACCTTGCCTTGTGTTTTTATGGAATGAGTCCAAGCTAATTCACTACTTAAACCTTCTACTACCTTAGACAGTTGCACTCCAACAGGTCCAGATCTATTCAGAAAGATGAGTACTTTGCTATAAATTGGGGAAAAAAAAAAAACCAGACTTCCCAAATCTTAAACGATGTCGAAGTAGGGATTTCTACTACCACTACGGCTAAGCCCAGTGCATCAAAATGCCTAAGCAAAATTAATGAGGCATATTTAATTTACCCTGTTGTCATCCTAAATGGTAACATTATCTGTTTCTTTACCCCTTCAGCATTATTCGCAGTCATACAATCAGGCACTATTCATTAAAGTCACAAGTAGCGAATTAGCTCTCGCTTTATCTCAATGCTTATATAAGCAAGGATTCAAAATCATTACTCTTTTGTGGGCACCTTTTAACTGCAGATAAATTAACTTTGCTGCTCACTTCATCTCCTTAACCTTTAAGGGAGTATGGGGTGTGCTGAACAAAGGTACAGGGGAACAAAATAAATAACCATGTATTTTCCAGTTCTAAACAAGCAGAAATTTATCTCTTACTCAGTTATGTGTTTAGATTGTCCTTGCATTACATTTTTGTTAAATGTTTCTGAATTATCAAGATGTAATTAAGTCAAAACAGAACTCAGGAAAGCCAGAAAGATGTTCCATGTTGTTGTTGTTTAAAAAAAAAATGAAGACAAACTTGTATTTTTCCTTGCTTTTCTTAAATTTAAATTGCTTATCTTTCTGTTCCATTCAAGAAAAAAAAAGTATAGCTATGAGAAAGTTTTTTTTTTTAAAGTATTAGCATATCAAACTACACTCTAATTTTGTTCTCCCCAAAGTCAAGCCATGTCCGAGAAAACGATTACCTAAAGTTGATCTAGTGATCCAAGCAACAGATACTGTGGAAAGAGTTATCAAAATGTGTCATTACAATTTTCAACGGTTACTTCGTGTAGAACTAACACAAGGTAATGGTTGCAAAATCAAAACCATACCTGTAAAGAAAGGAAATATAATGAAGATCTACCAATGGCGGTTATCAGATCAGGCTTTCCTTTCATGAAAATGGAAATATTTTCTACATGTACCCCTTCTAATGGAGCAGGGGAGGAAAAAGAAAAGAGCAAAATGCATACTGAAACAGAGAAGACATATTGTTAAATGACCAAATGCAGACCCATAATTAAATTAACTGATAATCATCTCACTTCTATCCAAAACTTTAATTTAAAGCTTCTACAAATATAATGAGGTTTCCCCAGGATGGTGGAAGAAGAGAAAATGCTAAGGAAATAACAGAAACAAGATTAAATTAATTGCAAAATATACTGATAAGAAAGCTCACTTCAAATTAGGTAAAACGTTACATTACTGGAAGCCATGAATAATGTGCACCTTGATGAGGAAAAAAAGAAACTTCCAAGAAGTAATGCAAAACAAAAACAAAACAGAGAACAGTTATTGTGCGTAGAGACATACAAGGCTACACAATAGCATACATCTCTATGCTATTGTGACAAATCATTGTTTATCGTCGAAAACTAGCAGATATCAACCATCAGGTAAGAAATCATTATGGCTGTGTGAAATATATACTCGTAATTACTGCTGATTGTGAAATGCTCTCTGTACTCACTCACATCAATGTTGGTGATGTGTCAAGGGAACCTCTTGATACAAAAATGCACAGAATCTTGGCAAATTGAAGCAAATTGCGATCGATACGAAATATACCCTCTGGGGATTATTAGGGAGGCACTGTCTTCAACCTCTCTCTCACACACAAATGATCTGAATTAGCTTGCCTCTTTACTCCTCTGGAATGCAGGTCCTCCCACATCCTGGGAATCCAGACTACAATCCACTACACTTGTCTCCACAGCTAGTCCAGCATAAAGCCAGAGAACCAAAACCTCAAAATGTATCTTGATTGGTTAGATTCAGTGTTCTTTATGAACCTAGACACCACTTTGTACACTACGGTGGACGGCTGGGGATAACTGTATTTAATTTAATATGTTAGGATGAAACAAAAGTTGTTTGCAAGAATTGAATAACTGACTTCTGGTACTGATAGTATATCCGATCAATCCAAAACACTCATAAAAGTTATTATGTGTGTACTGTTGAATTACACATCATTTTATGCCTGGTTTCTTTTACTGTTGCTGGTTGGTTTTTGGAACAGCCCAAGATCTAGAAGGCCATGAAGACATGGTTATTCTGTGAGTTCCCACCTTTCCTTCTTCTCTTTCCTTGCAATTTCCTTCTAGGCTTCCTTTAATGTTAGTAAAGATAAAAGCTGGAAAACATTTCCCACATTTTGAAATGTGCACACTGAGATTAGAATAGCCTTTGTTTGGCATGTGTGTGATAAAGTCCAACTTCAGAACAGACATGCAAAACATGGTTGCTCTGTCCACCTAGCTTCACATTCTCTGAATGGAAGGTATAATATATGCCTAGTTTCCGATGAGATAATTCTACAGTTCCATGCAGAAAAACAGATGCCCAAGAAACAAAATGCTTGCTTATTGCAGCAGTCAACACGGTAACAGACTCCGTTCAAGAGAAGGTGGAGTCAGCAATTCAATCCTGTGAGCAGAGTCACACCAACAGTTTAAATATAAATTAACACAGAGCCTCAGTTTGAATTATGAAAACATAAAAAATTTGTTGGTTCGAAGTCAGGGTCCATTATGCACTTAAGAACTACAAGACCATCTAATTTCCAGTTTCAGCAACACAGCTATCCTAACTATTGTATTAAAATCTTCAGCACTGATATATGCACCCGTACTTGAAAATTGTAATCATAAAGATGTCTCAGGAGAATGATGCTGGTAGAGTCTCCGGCATTTTACTGCCTGAGCAATTTTCCACCTAAATACCATATCACACCCCAGTATCTTACTGGTCAATGATTTTATTCTGCAAAGACCCATGTAGTTGCCTTATCTTCTCATTTTCATTCTCTGCACTTCCCTCTATTATGTGTTCAATATTTCACTGGAGTCTGCTATTCCCACTGCTCCGCTGTTGTCTATTCGCTTGGAACATAGCTCAGTCTTTATCTCAAATGTAATGGAAAAGAAAAAAATAACAAAGGGACAGAGTTAATGACTGCAGCCATTTTGTTGGGTTCTGGCTTACATGTGTTTTTTTTTTCCTCTCTCATATGAAGGTGGCACAATACAATAATGAGCCTAGATAATTAATGTCCACTTAGAATTGCCCTCCCGAAGAAGTGCAGTTTAGGAATACACAACATCAAGTCTTCACTGGGGAAAAAGAAAACACTGCAGAGATTTCTCAATGGATTACTTCTCAGAAGAATTCTTGTGGCAAACCACAATGAATGGAAGCTGGACATGAACTGTCACCCTGATTCCTAGCCTTTGGGGCAGCCATGTTTATTTATTTATTTTTATTTATTAATCAAATTTATATACCACCCCCTCTCCCTAAGGGCTCTGGGTGGTTAACAGCCGATAAAAAATGCAGAATATAAAATACAAAATACAATTAAAAATCAATTAAAATAATTAAATGAAGGCCAAATTTAAAACAACATTTTAAAATTTGATTTAAGAATTAATTAAAACAAAACCCACAATTTAAAAACAGATTAAATATAAAATTTAAAATTTGATTTAAAATTAATTAGACCCTCAGGTATCAGGCCAGGCCGGCTCGTTGAAATAAATGGGTTTTCAGGGCACGTCGGAAACCCCGGAGATCTGTAATAGTACGAATCTCCGGGGGAAGTTCATTCCACAGGGAGGGTGCTGCCACAGAGAAGGCCCGAACCCTCGGGGTTGTCAGACGACATTGTCCAGACGATGGAACCCTGAGGAGGCCAGCACTGTGGGAGCGCACTGGTCGGCTGGAGGCTGGAGGCTGATGTTCATCGAGGACAAGTGCCAGCTGCCTATGTAAATGAATAGTGGTGCAGAACTGACCTCCCTCACTGGATTTGATAACATTTGGATGGATCTTTTCATCCAATTGCACTTGTTTTGAGTTTTGTAACAAAAGAGAAAATTAGCCTCGGACACAAGGCAAGCATGTGAGAACTAGAACTTAAGAAGTTGTTCCAGTTAAGGTTAGGCACATCACAAAATTAGACTCCAAATCCTGTAGAATCTCTGCAGTCTGGATAACTTTGTTTTGAATAGAATAGAATAGAATAGAATAGAATTCTTTATTGGCCAAGTGTGATTGGACACCCAAGGAATTTGTATTTGTGCATATGCACCAAATTTAAATTGGGGATTGCCCAGCACAGGGTTTTTGGAGAGTGGGGAGAATATTAATTGTTGACTGTTGGGTCACCATCCCTATTTTTTTTAATGTTCTTTCTTAAAATTAAAAGTGGAACCACGTTTAGAGAGCAACTTATATTCTCTAGCACTGAGCACAGTAATGAGTAAGTCCACGCAGAGTTTGGAGGTGATTAATGGTGTTCGTGACCTAGGTGAAAATGAAAGAAATGTTAATGCCATAACTGAATGGCTAACTCCTGAGATGTTTCAGAGAGTCACTCAGGTCTAATTGCAAATGACTTGCAAGATCATCAGATAAAGGGGTATGATTTGCTGATCAGCAAATTCCTTGCTAAGGAAAAGACCAATGTGATCCTTCTAACCAAAGAGTAAAGATGAACCATGGTTGGAGTGAGAATGTCAAGCAGCTTAACAGAAAATTTACTTATGCTGTTTTTACACACACACACACACCTAAGAATCCTGATTTTTCTTTAAATCACAATATAAACCAATCTTTGGCAAAAAGAAACAGAAGAGAATAAAGGAGATACAGAATCAACTCTTCTTTTATGTCAGATGAAAGCACACCTCTATCTTCTGTTAGATTATTGCCTAGGCCTTGACAGATTAATGACAAACTTGGCCAGTCAGGTTCCTGTCTTAACTGGGGGAACCATATTGTAGAGCTTTGTATTGTACCCACCAGTTACAATATGATAATGCATACTTTGATTTCAGCACTCTGGATAGCTGCTACCAACCCAACAAGACAGGCACAGACTTCAGAGGATAATTAGAACTGCAGAAAAAAACAATTACTACCAACCTGCCTTCCATCGAAGACCTATATACTGCACGAGTCAAAAAGAGGGCTGGGAAAATGTCCACAGACCCCTCACATTGTGGACATAAATTGTTTCAACTCCTACCCTCAAAACGACGCTAAAGAGCACTGCACACCAGAACAACTAGACACAAGAACAGTTTTCCCCAAATGTCATCAACTCTGCTAAACAAATAATTTCCTCAGCACTGTCAAACTATTTAGTAAGTCTGCATTACTATTCTTCTCATTGTTCCTATCATCTATCTCCTCCCACTTATGACTATAACTTTGTTGCTCGTATCCTTACGATTTATACTGATTATTGTTTCCTAATACGATTTGATTGCTTACTTGTACCCTATGACTATCATTAAGTGTTCTATCTTATGATTCTTGATGAAAGTATTTTTTTTCTTTTTATGTACACTGAGAGCATACGCACCAAAGACAAATTCCTTGTGTGTCCAATCACACTTGGCCAATCAAGAATTTTAATCTAATCTAATCTTTAATACGAGAGTGAGAATGGTTAAATGCTGATGGCGTAATTTTCTTCCTTATTTTTTTATCCTGGCCCCACCCACTTTTTGACTGAAAAATAATATAATTGAAAATATTGACATTGAGATGGAGCTGTGGATACTGCAATAAAGATTGCTGAATGCAATAAAATATTTTGTAGCATTGAAAGTGGTTGAAAACAGCGGAACGTGCCACGTTGCCAGCTAAAGACTTTGATAAATTCCAGTATTTATTTCACTGAGAGGAGATCTCCCAAATGTTATTTTTGTGATTTGGGAACAAAACTTCCTACGGGCCTGCTTCATCATCTCTAACTAGAGCTGACTGAAACAAGAATTACAATAGCAAGTGACATTTTAAAAAAAAAAAACCCAGCTCCTTTTTTAATACATGCAAATGATCTGGCGTTTGCCAGCTTGCATTTATGTCACTTTCAACATTCATCTTTGTGCAAAGAAAACAAATTGCATGAAGGCAAGCTGAATTAAGGCAGACAATATGAGACCCAGGCAAGGAACGTCAGGTCAAGCTGAGCCCGTTTAAAGTTGTCTAAATGAGTGGGAATCTTCTCCCTAAGATGATAAATCGATATGAAATGGGAGGTGGGTGGTATGTGTTGGTACTGCTGATACAGACTCCTGCAGAAAAAGCCAACACACTCCTAGGCTGCATTAACAGAGGGATAGAATCAAGATCACATGAAGTGTTTATCCCACTTTACAATGCTTTGATAATGCCACCCTTGAAATATTGCACCCGATTTTGGTCGCCACAGTGTAAAAAAGACGTTGAGATTCTAGAAAGAGTGCAGCAAAGAGCAACCAGGATCATTAGGGGACTGGAGGCTAAAACATACAATGAAGGATTGAGGAACTGGGCCTGGCTAGTCTAGTGAAGAGAAGGACCAGGGGAGACATGATAGCAGTCTTCCAATATCTGAGGGGCTGTCACAAAGAAGAGGGGGTTAATCTATTCTCCAAAGCACTTGAAGACAGAACAAGAAGCAATGGATCAAAATAAATCAAGGAGAGAAGCAACCTACTGTAGAACTAAGGAGAAATTTCCTAGCAGCGAGAAAAATTAACCAGTGGAATGGCTTGCATTTAGAAGTTGTGAGTGCTCCATCGCTGGAGATTTTTTAAGAAGAGATTAAACAACATTTGGATTGATTTCTATTCTATTCTATTCTATTC
>JAEANM010024704.1:0-11098 GCA_017656035.1 Myanophis thanlyinensis | reverse complement strand
AATTCAATTAAAATTAATTTTAACCCTCAGGTATCAGGCCAGGCCGGCTCGTTGAAATAGATGGGTTTTCAGGGTGCATCGGAAAGCCCAGAGATCCGTAATAGTATGGATCTCCAGGGGAGTTCATTCCATAGGGAGTTCATTCCCCGAACCCTCGGGGTTGTCAGATGACATCATCCCGACGGTGGAACCCCGAGGAGGCCAGCCCTGTGGGAACGCACTGGTCGGCTGGAGGTTGACGGTGGCAACAGGCGGTCCCGTAAGTACCCCGGTCCCAAGCTATGGAGCGCTTTAAAGCTATAGAGGGATGACTGAAAGTATCCTGTTGTACTGTATTATGTTTGGTTCAGAAGTACTATTGCTTCAGGCACAGAGACTGTGCAGAGAGTGGTGAGGATGGTAGAGAATTGAAAGTTCACTTCTGTCTGTCCAGGACATAGCATTGCTTCATCAAGATCAGTAGCATTGTCAGGGAGTTTAGACATCTTCTCAATGACCGGTTTTCACTGTTGCTTTCTGGGAGAAGGCTTAGCGATATCCAAAGCAGAACAACTAGATTCTGTAACAGCTTGGTTCCATAAAATATCAACCTTGTTAACTCTCAAAATTCTTTTTTTCTGCTATGTATTCGAAATAGACTACGATTAATGAAAGTTTTTGTGTAACTTGCCATTTTTGGTGCTGCTACTATTACAATATTATTATTATTATTGGGATGGTGACATTATTTAATGTGTGGCATTCCTTTTTTTTTTGAGAATGGGGCATTGGTGTTTCTTTTTAATGTGTGCATTGTGTATAAAGGTAAGTGACAATAAAGGTTATCTTACATTATTTATATCAGTGTTATAGATGATAAAAGAAAGTTTGCTCTTAGGCTTAGGATTTTACAATAAAAACGCTCACCTACCATTTCCATGCCCTGGTTCCAAACAAACTGTGTCCCACCAATGGACCACGGACCGGGGGTTTGTGGCCCCTGCTTTAGACCATAAAGGCCTTATAGAATTCCGTGATTTGTTCTACAAACCATCCTTGAAAGTTGTTATGTAACCACCCTATTAAAAATATGTTTTTTAAAGTGAGAAGACATCCTTCAACGTATGAGAAAAGCTTGGAAATTGTAGGCTGCACCCAGACTCATCATGCTTAAAAGCAGACTACTGAAAGATTTGGCTTTTAAGAAAATCTAGGTCAGTGTTTCTCAACCTTGGCGACTTTAAGATGTTTGGACTTCAACTTTTCAGCTTTGCTGGCTGGGGAATTCTGAGAGTTGAAGTCCAAACATCTTAAAGTCGCCAAGGTTGAGAAACACAGGTCTAGGTGAACTAAGCATCAGTGATTTCTACAGATACTGTATACTATAATTCTAAATCCAGCCCTGTATTTTTTAGAAGAATATCTTTTATCAACTGAAATGTCAGTTTTTAGCCTCTTTCTTTGATATCAGTAGCAACTGTGATAATATGTTTAAAGTTAAACATTCTATGTGAATACAAGGGACTCTCTTCATTAGAGATCTTAGCTTTCATACAATAGCATAAGGAAGCTAGGGATAAAGCAGAACTAGCGTTATGGCACGTTGACCAAAATGTTCCATAAGTGACCGGTGCTTTCCTTATTGTTACTATGAATGTTGCATGTGGAACAGACACAATGAAGGCTGTAATTTAGTTTACATTTTCTCTCCATCAGAGGCATTATGTGAAATCGTTGATACACAAACCCAATGATAGATGGCAGAAATCAATAGTTATTGGCCAATCCAATGATGAACCTGATACCTGGAAGATTGTAGCCTGGCATATAAGAGGAATAAGCAGCCAAATGCACAAAATGATGAGTGGGGGATTTGCCTTTAAAAAAACCGATGCTGCCAGATGATTGCTTTAAGTGCAGACAGAGAAGGGGGGGGGAGGAGGGGGGAGAGAAATACAGATTCTTGGAAAGAAAAAGCTTGAGATTTTATGGTAAAGCAAAGACTTTCTACACAAAATTGCAATATCCCCTGCCTCACTTGAATCCTTTCTCATCAGGTTTGTTGTTCTGGATTTAGAAACTGAATGGATGACAAGAATTATTCTTGAATTAATGGGTACCAAAGGAGTGGGTTAGCAGTGGTTACTCCTTTAGTTAGCCATACTGCTTCTCTTAAATTATGCTAGATCTTTTCCCACTAGAATGACAGTGAAAAGGAATGACAGTTACATTAAAAGTTACATTAAAAATTAAATTGGAGTCTCCTATCATAAGAATCTCTTATCTCCCATCATTTCATTCGCAGCACATAGTATTGTTGAGTTTCCACACATGGCTAATCTATAAACCAAAAAACTGGGGTTATATAACACGCTAAGCCAAAGCTTTTTTTTTTTTTTTAAATCACATTATAGTATGAACCATGGAGAGGTTAAAATGAAATCTGCTTGGAATACTCATGGGAGTAAAATTGTACTTCTATATTTTACTTCTATTAGGTTTCCAGTTTTCTACTAGCTTGAAAGAATCCCAGCTAGCATCTACCCTTACAACGAAAACTGTTTACAGTTGAGATAGACAGATGTTGCATGCATTTTAGAAACAGTAATGGTGATGTGAAGTCTTCTTTTAAAAACAGTTTCTCTATTTTTAATGTTTGAAAAGCCAGATGCAATATTGTCTCTTGACACGGCCATTCCAGGAAGCGAAGGAAAAGTAAATTGTGTTCAAAGAATCTGATCCTGGTATGTATTAGATGATTTTATTTTATTCTTTTAAAGAAAGAAGGCCATTATCTAAGGAAGGCCTTTTCCATTATCTCTAAAAGCTATTTTTTAAAAAGTAGAATTGTAACCTGATCGCAGGACCAGTCTCGAGAAGTTTCAGTCCAATTTTTAAAATAGGTTTTCCCTGGATCTGAAATTTGTTCTTAAAACAGACTGTAAAATAGAGCGCATTTATTCTGGTTCAGTCCACTAAATGCTAGTATCCCATCTATGATTCTGGAAATAAAGTTCAAAGCACTATTGTAAAATGCCAAAAATACATCTGGGTTACATTCTTCTTACTGGAAACACAAGGCCCAGAGGGTGGGCAATTATATTTGTATTCTGATCTACAGGGTCTGAGTCACATGTACCACCAAAGAGAGCTAGTTTGGTGTAGTGGTTAAAACACTGGCCTAACAATTCATGAGATAGTGAGTTCTAGTCCCACCTTAGTCTTGAAAACTAATTGGACGACTTTGGGTTGGCCAGTTGGGCTGCTGTTCTGGGAAAATAGGAGGAGGAAAAAGTATTGGGCATGATTGCTGCCTTATGTTGCATATGAAAAAAGAGGGAATAAAAATACAAATAAGAGGAGGAGAAAATACAAATAAAAAGCAAGGATGGGAACTCCGCAACCAAGCCATTGATTGATTATGTCCCATCAAATCTTTTTCAACTACTAGTAACCACACAGCTGATTTAATCTCACAACAATCTGTTCCTAACCTCATCTTCCAAGTCTTCCAAAGGTGCATCCATCACCACTGCAAGTCCATCCACCTTGCCGCTGCTTATCACCATCTTCTCTTTCCTTCCACCTTCCCCAGCATTAAAGTTTTCCCAAATGCTAGGTCTTCATAATAGGTGGCCACAGTATGATAATTTGAGAATGAACTTAGCCAAAAGTAACAACGAAACAAAAATAAAAATGTCTACTTGGCCATCTTATTCTATCCTTCTGACTTCTTCCTAACCACAATAACATCATGAAGCAAAAGAAAAAAAAAAAGGTGCCCATTAGCTAGCTAGGCATCCTGTCTTGCTGTTCTCTTGCAAGCTATTTCACCCTGGCAGATAGTGAGCTGTTTTGCAAGTAACAAGTGATAAGTGTGAAGTACTTGATAAACTGCCAGGAGCACAGCCTTTTTCATCCAGCGAATGCAGGAGTTGTCAATGGGAAGCGAACTGGGGCTTGATAAGCTTATCACCCAGGAATTACCACTTCAAATGGTCACAGGGAATTGGCCATACAAACTGCTGAACATTGCTGTGAAAAGCCAGACCTGCAATGTTCAAGGACAGGGTCAGGAAGAATATGAAGGTGACTAATTAAAAATATATATATCATGGCTTAAAATGTCTATGTGATCTATACATGCAATGGAAAGACCATATATTCCCTTACCACCAATACAATCTCACCTGACCATTTTCCCCCTATTGTGTCTGATTTTCAGATACTGCTGGACCAGTTCCTGCAGGTTTCTTGGCAAGTTTTCAGAAGAAGCTTGCCATTGTTTCCTTCCTAGGGATGAAAGAATGCAATTGCCCAAAGTCATCCAGCTGGTTTTTGGGTCTAAGAAGGGACTAGAACTCATGGTCTCTTAGTTTCTAGCTTGATGCCTTAATCACTATACCAAACTGGCTCTCATTTGACTGTAAGCAAGCCTTAATCCTGACCTGTCCACCATACATTTTGTGGACAACTATTCAATCATCCAGTTCTGTTGAGGTGATTGCAATCAATCGCTCCCTGATACATAAAGAGGCAGTGAGATTTTCTCCATGTTCCTGAAGGTGATTGGAAGGAATATGCATAATATCCACCATGAAACAAACACTTCAATTCAATTCAATTCAATTCAATTCAATTCAATCCTTTACTGTCAATGCACAACATGTGTGCAGCGAAATTGAGTGCAACTAATATTTCTTCCATATGTTTCTCACTGAACCTTTTCACAATATAAAGCTGTAAGTGAGCTGAAGACTTCTATGCAATCACAGAGCTTAATAATTCAGAGTGAGAAACAATCTTATTCCAAGTAGGTTCTGCCAGCATTTTGTTCCTTTTGTAGCCTAACAGACTCCTATAACCATACATCATCACCATATCACATCAACCAACTAAAACTACTCAAACCATCTTAAGTAAACCAAAGAACCCAGTAGCTCAAGAAGAAAGAAACGGGACATTCAACCATGTTTGCCCATGGCCTGGATGAAGAGCCAGTTCTTAGGAAATGCTTTTAAATTTTAAAATGTACAGTATTTATTGTCTATCCCAATTAAATGTATTTCCGATACAAGGGCTAGGATAGTCATAGTTTTGTCAGTTGAAACTATGTGTTCTAAAATTAAGGTGCTTTCGTTATGTATTCTGACTTTTACTCTCTTCTAATCTTCTGGTTGGCTGCCCTAGATAGTGGCTGTTACAGTCCTTACATCAGGGGTCTCCAACCTTGGCAACTTTACGACTTGTGGACTTCAACTCCCACAATTCCTCAGCCAGCATGCACTGGCTGAGGAATTCTGGGAGTTGAAGTCCACAAGTCGTAAATTTGCCAAAATTGGAGACCCCTGCCTTACACTGTGTGTTATAGATGACTCCTTTTTCTTCTGTTGTTTTATGCCCATCTGAGTTTGTTAACTCTGTCATCTTTTTTCCTTTTGTGTTGTTTACCTGCTTTAAATGATTTTAACAATTTGCAAACCTCCCAAAATCACTGGGATCAGGTGGCATATAAATGTAAGACATTTAACCAAATAACCACCCAGTTGGAAAGCTACAAATGGCTCTCAGACAAATATTACATGTTATCCAAAGTTTCTTTCATAGGAGTGTATCATCTCAGAGAAAGTTTCAGAAATATACAATAGGAGATTTTAAAAAACAACAACAGACTCTTAAGTATTTTCTTAGTACATTTACTCCATAGAGAATGATTAAATGATAGAGGGCTGAGATGTAAGCAGACTTTCTCTGGAAATTACATCCTATAAACAAAAGCTAAAATCTGGGTTTCTTATACAGTATGTGGTATTTCTTGCATCAGGATTAAGATGTACTGTGTTAGGCATTTAAAAAAATATATACACATCTCCTGCTTCGCTTCTAAAGATTTGGCTTGCCCCAAATAGAAACATTTACTTTTGTCACAATTAATAATACCAGAAGACAACAAAAGGAGTATGGTGACTACTTACACAAAACTCAAGACAGGGACCATGATAAACACATCTTGCTGTCACCATGACAACTCAAGGAGAAAGCATTTGTTTTGTTTTAACTGTGTTCTAACCGAGCAAAAGAAATTCTTTTTGAAGCCTGAAGCTACTACTGAATCTAGCATCCTTGGGTGCTTCCACTGAGAATAAATCATCTTTTTTTTCAGCTTTTCGGATCCCAAGCTTGAATAACATTAAAATCTCCATACAGCAGACCAAACATGAACCTCATTGGGGTTGGGAAGAGGGCAAAAAGCAGTATTTAAATGTTCGCTCCTGGACGATGACATGCCAGATAGAATGGAACAGAGGTGAAATTCAGCAGGTTCTAGCAGGTTCGCTAGAACCGGTAGTAAATTTTCTAAACAGTTCGGAGAACCGGTTGTTAGAAGAAATCTCCTTCTGTTTTTTTTTCCACTGTACAGGGTTAATCCTCTAAGGAAGGCAGGAAAGAAATATCCTGGTTTTGTTTCTAGTCTAATCTTTATTGCCCTGCTTACAGGAACTGCCCACCCAGTCACATGACACACCCCAGCCACGCCCACCAAGCCACGCCCACAGAAACGATAGTAAAAAAAATTGAATTCCATCACTGGAATGGAATAGAATAACAGAATTGGAAGGGACCTTGGAGGACTTCTAGTCCAACCCCCTGCTTAGGCAGGAAACCCTACAGGTGTTCATGATCAGGTGAAAGAATTCATTCCAGAGTTTTTGAAGAGATACTAAAAATACGCAGAGGATAAGATGCCAAGGCAGCAACTTAGTCATGGGGAATGTTGAACAAAAATGGGGGGGGGGGGGAACAGAGGGACGACTAACAGGCCACTTAGAAAATAGAAAGATAAAAGGAATTCAGGCTGGATGGGAAGATACAAGTGGAGAAGTGGCTGTGACATGACTCATTTCATATTGGGGTGGGGGGGTGCAGAATGATTTCAAATAAAGATCAAAGAAATAGTGGTCATGAAAAATAGAGTGAGTATACCTGAACTCTCCAAATTCCTATGATAACAAAAGCACTGTGGGTTTTTGAAAGAAAGAAACAGCTACCTGGTGTTGGAAAGGACAGTTTCCTTTCCAATCACCTCCATCCATGATGACCTTATTTTATCTATTTTGGGAATAAATAATTTCCTGCTTTATACATTAATCCAGGACATCTACAAAGTGGAACACTCCATGCAAATGTATGAACTGCCATGGCTATTATTTTCCCATCCCGTATTATTCTGCTGCTCTACTTTTTTTTTTTTAAAACAAGATGTAAAACAAATCCCAGAGCAAAGCAGTAAATGATCACCCCATTTTCAGCAACCTGCTTACATGCTTTTTATTCTGCTTTTGGTGATGGTAATCAAAAGCCTTCATCCAAGGGTAAGCCTAGGACTTGAGATGCACTGCTGATTATCAGCAAGAAGATAAAAGATAACGCAGGTGCTTGCAGCTAACTGCAACATTAATTAAAACATTTATCTTTTCCATGCTTCCAAAGAGCCACCTTTAATCAAATTGTTAAACCACAAGACTAATAAGAGATTAAAACATATGTCAGAATAAAATGATATGTGAAATATTGGTCGGCAGGCTGGATCTCTGTTTTACTAATAAAAATCTGTGGAAATCATGTTTCATTTTGTGCTGCGGCTTACATTTCTCAAAATGCAAAACTAAAACAATCAGCAGTTGTAGATGAAATGGTCCTGTCTTTAGTTAATAATTTCCAATTCCTTATTTTATTAGGGAGCTCAGCATATATTTCTGATTCCCCCCCCCCACATCTACTGCTAGGAGGATTAAGCAGTTAGCTGCAATCCCTTTATTGAGAAAAATAACTATTTCAGAAATGGCAGTTTTCCAGATCTCTGCATTACAAATATCCAATAAGAAGATTAAATAAATCCAAATACAATCAAATGTATTGCCACATACCTTTTAATTATATAATGTTGCCACTTTGTTAGCTAGCAGGCAATCGGGAATAACAGATGCAAAGATAGTTTATCTTGAAGAATCAGAAAAACTGAGGCATTACTGAATGTCTAATATTTTGCTCTAAGTATTTATTTTATTTATTTATATAGCTGTCCCTCTCACCAGAAGTGAGAGGGATAGCTATATAGGGCAATACACGAGCATAAAATAAAATGACAACATAAAAACACTCACTATAAAAACAAGCATTATTTAAACATGGGCAATCATTATTAAAACAAAATATCACTTTAAAAAACATAGTATACAAATCACAAACAGTGAGAATAAGTATGGTAAGCACATATCAACCAGGGGCCATCTCAAAATGGAACTGGATTATAGATTTTGTGTTTTAAAAACAAGGGAAACCTATCTAATTCTGTTCTTATAACTTGCTCGTGGCTTCTGTTCTCAAATCTAAATAAAAAATTTTCAGGATCCAACCAGGACCAAAGTTATATTCTTTCAAGCTTATGGGCTCAGGCAAAGGTGAAATTCAGCAGGTCCTAGCAGGTAGGACAATTTTGGTAGTAAATTTCCTAAGCAGTTTGGAGAACCGGTTGTTAGAAGAAATCTCCTTTTGTTTTTTTCCACTTTACAGGGTTAATCCTGTAAGGAAGGCAGGAAAAAACACATTCTGGTTGTTTCTAGCCTAATTTTTATTGCCCTGCTTACAGAAACTGCCCACCCAGTCACATGATCGCACACCCACACCCACCAAGCCACGCCCACAGAACTGGTAGTAAAAAAAATTGAATTTCACCACTGGGCTCAGGCTAGAGCCCATCATCAGTGAATTCCTCTCTCTTCAGAATACTGGACTGATCTATGTGTTGTTTGTATTGTTCCTGTTTGTAGCTTTTAGTTGTTAAGTAGGGAGTTAATGGCTGGAAAAATAAAACTTTGGTCCCAATAACTGACCCAGATTGGATCCTACAACATTATCCTGGGACATGTATATTTACTTTCATTGGTAAAGTTTTTCAATCACCCTGTTTTAAGGAATAATTAAAACTGTACTTTAAGCAGTTGCGGCCATATCTGGATTTCATCCCAATCTGAAGATGGGATATGCACGTGGCGTCAAACCAGATGCTTGGAATGAAATAGGTGGAATGTTCCACCATGTCCCTACTACAAATGTACTAAGACTCCAACTCTTAGAATTTCCCAGCCAGATGCTGACTCGGGAATTCTGAGTGTTGCATTGCTGACCTATCTGGAGAGTATTAACTTGTAGATGGACTTATCGGAAAAAATCCCAAAGCCAGACATAGAGGTCAATGTTGCGTATCTGTTTGTTCATATGGACAAATTCCAGATGTAACATACTCATAGCTATGAGTAAACCCTCTGGATTAAGGTCAGCCTTAGGCTTAAATCCTGATTGGGCGGGTGGGGATGGGGGATGGGAGGTGACTTTAGCTCACTGATAAGTACAAATGCTTGGATTGCAGAAGGCCTTTTCAGATCCCTGTCAGTTAAAACAAAATCAGTTAGTAGGTGAAATGGAGTGTCAGGGTTCCCCACAACATCACCAATGCAATCAGAATTCCAGAGAAGCAAAGTCCAAAGAATAAGATTTTATTGAAGACATTGTCCTGGTACGGTCTGTTGAAATCCCGAATCTAAAGCTTCCAGGATTTCTTCCCCTAAGTAAAATTTAAAGTTCCACCCCATTAATTATCACATGTTAATTACTGTCCAACCATTTCAAAAAAGAGCCCAACAACTTCCAAAGACACTTCCCATCCCAGGTGCGAAGCGCCAAAAAAGATTCTCATAAGAACTAAACTTGAAAGGAATGAAAACAAGATAAGAAGTTGCCGCTTCTACCTCCCCCTTCGCCCTCTCAGCGATCTTGCAATAGAAAACGTGTAAATGTGTCAAGATCTACATGGCCTAAATTTTACTGTATAAAATGGCCTGCATAATATAATGGAGCACATACCATCCACCCCCTTATACATAAATGTCCTTTTGGATCTTGACATGGAGGACCTTCACTAAGAACCTGACAATGGTTACTAGCCTGAGTAAAAATGGACTAGATGAAAAATGGAGTGGTTTTGAACAATTCTACCACAGAGGTAAGGAAATTAATTGAACCATATGCTGTAAGACCACACCACTTTTACAATTTGCCAACAAACCAAAAACCACAATGCTCAGGAACTTTAGATAGTACAAAATGCAATGACTGTATTATTAGAAGTGCTCCTATATTCCATATTAGGGGCATTAGATGCCAGGTTCTTTCCAGTTATAATCCAATCCTATTTGAGTCTCTGTAAGGTAGTTCCAAATAGAATCTGCCTGCCAAAGCCTTGCCAGTAATATATACTTGCTCTTTTAAACCAGCAGTCAGGGCTTTAAAGAAGCAATAAGAACTTCCTCAAGATATATATATATATATGGATACCTCCTATTTTGCTTCTTTTCATGATTGTTGATAATATATGTATTTGTGTATGCATTTTTATTGTTTGAACTACTGCTATGCAAGAGCTCAATATTGTTAACAGATTTGTAAACCACTTAACTTTGTTTGATTGAAGCAACATAAAATGTAATAAACAAATAAACAAATAAATATAGATTGGGTTCAAAGCCTCTGTTTATCTACTGTTTCACAATTAAGCCACAACATGTGAGTTCAGACAACTTGCTACATCAAAATCAACAAACTGTGTTGTGGTTAGTCTGATGACGGAGACCCAGCTATCAGATTATTCTGATTAAGTGAAGAAATGAAGAATGATTCTAGGCTACTCAATAAAGTGTGTTCTAACAACAAGTTGGAGAATTATGGTAGTAAAATGTCTGACAATAATTTGTACTAAGCAAGAGTGTAAAATTATATGCTTTCACATTAAAAAATAATATAGATAATCCTTGACTTTCAACAGTTCATTTAGTGACTGTTCAAAGTTACAATGGCACACCCCCAAAAGTGACCTATGACTGTTTTTGAAGTTGGTGAAGTCGGGGTGAGAGCGGAGTGGCACTGGAGACGGAGGAGGAGGGCGGCGTTGGATGGTAGCCACGTTGTTGGCTCCGTACACCCCTCCCCTTCGTTTTGCACGTTAATAATTCGTCTCGGGAAGTGAATAACGGATCCCGAGTTGAGTGCCGAGCTTGACGAC
>JAEANM010024703.1:0-11099 GCA_017656035.1 Myanophis thanlyinensis | reverse complement strand
AAATAAAACAAAACACCCAGTTCCAGATGCAACATTTGACACAATCAGAAATAACATTTGGCCGCTTCTTCCTCTCCAGGGCATCCTGTTGCATCCCAGACAGGTTCACAGAGGTTTTGCTGTGGTGTTACAGTCTGAATCCCTGAACGTGAAAATAAGAGACACGCGTTTTCCTGTTCATTCCTTCCCTCACCTCTCTATCTGATGCCACGGGATCCCACAGGGGAAAAAAACCGCTTGAAACGAAACGAGGCTTCTTTGAAAAGACTCCTGTTTAGCTGCTTTGCATTTACACTAACCCAGACCGAGGGTCGAGGCGGGTGCCCCCACCCCAATCTCTGCCCTCCCTGGATGTGAATAGAAAGTTGGACTAGTTGGATGGTCGCCTTGGAAACCACCCGCGGGAACCCGAGTTGGGGTAGGTTGCTGCCCCGCTGGACGGCGGGGAGCCCGCGGGCCTTTCCCGCCCCTGCAGGCCTGCGGCTCCTTCGCCTCGCGGGAGATCCGCGGATTCCGAGGGAATCGTAGCCCGCCTTGGTTATTCTCCCCCCCACCTCCCCGCCCGGCGCGGCTGGCAGGCCTTCGCCAGCCTTATGCAAATAAAGACGGGCAGAGCAGCTTTGCCTGCAGAGGGACGGCGAGGAGAGGAGAAACCAGTTCAAAGGTCACCCAGCTAGTGGGAGGCTGTTAAGATTTGGGGGGGGGGGCAAGAGAAGGGGTGGGGGGGAAATACACCCAGGCTACTGCAGTGAGTACGACGCGGTTTTGTTTCCTATTGTGGGAAGAGCGTGCAGGAAGCCGGAGCAGGACTTTCATCATAGGTACAGTGCCAGGACCGACTTCGCTTCATTGCAGAAATTGCAGAGTGGTCTATGCATGTGTGTGTGTGTGTGTGTTGTGTGTTCTTATTCCTTATTCCACTCTTTTTGCAAATTGCAGCCGCGCTATTAGTTCTTTGCAACGAGGAGGCTGATTTTTGCCTTGCTTGCTCTTCTTGGTGGGTGGCTTTCTTTTCATTTTTGCAAATGTCACAGGGAGATTTTAAACGTGGACTGATGAAAAGGGTTGGCTCTGCGTTTGGGGAGGCGGGATGGGTGGTTTATGGGGAAGTGGTGAATTTTTAAAAAAAAGAAAATCAACACATATGTATATGTATAAAAATATGGGAGTGCGGCGAGCTGACTTTGGTACAGATGGTCGCCTGCAGCTCGCAAGCCTTTCTGTGTAGCATTGGGCTTGAGAAGTAAACTCCATTGAAATGTGTTTCAATATTAGTATGTAAACTCCATCATCGGCAGGTTTTTACAGGAGCGATCACCTGTCAGCCTCTATTGTAGAGGTAAAGGGGTGTACAGGTGAACTATACAAACCGTTCAGCTTCATTTCTATTCTTGCAGGCTAACTGTATAACCTTGTATCATATCCACATTATCCTTTAAAATGAAAACCCACCAGCAGCCAGTACAAATTGAGTTACTTTGTTAAGCTTTGTTCTAGCATTTTGCATGGTTACAAATCTTAAGTAATGATTGAGAATAGTGAAATCAGTCACCTATTGTTACATTTCTGTTTGGTATTGACACTTTCTAATGATCTCAAAAGCGTTTTCAATAATGTTTGTGACATCACAACTACAAGTATTGAAATAGGCAAACTAGGAATAAAAATTTGTTCTCCCTTCTGTGTGATATTGTATGTTGCTCAGATTAATTAGGATTTCTTTAATATAAAAATGTTTTAGTTATCATATTATTGAAATTATGTATTTAGGTTGTTCTTTTGGCACTGATGTACTCTTTCATATTACTTCAATATATTTAATAACACTCTGAGTATCTGATGTAAAAATAAAGATAAAAGTATAGACATTCAAAATCGTCAATACCTTCTAGTAAAAATTAAATCCCACTGAGAGTGTTTCGACATTAAAGTCTTCCATTGAACTTAAAGATATTTAAAAGTACCATGACCGGGATCATAAGAATAATTTAGAAATGCATAAGTTATTTGTCTATTCAAAGTTTTTTCTTTCACAAAAGCTAGTTTGCTGAGATTCACAGAGTAACTCCTATATTCATCTCTCAAAATCAGAGATCAGAAATTGCAACTAGAAATCCAGAATATAATTAATGTAATAATACATTTATGCAACTATTTATAATAGGAGCCAAATATTTGTACTGAAAATTGATCAGCTGTCAGTAATCATCTACCAAATGTTTTGAACATATTTGGGGTTTTTGGGATACTGTGCTGTTATCCTGTCACTTCTATAGAGTTACCATGATGTGCTGTAGATTAGAATACATTAATTATATTCCTTGTGACAAATTGTTTTGAGATAAAGAATAGAGATGTAAATAAACAACATTCATTTACAGATTATCTAGTCTTACTGAGTGATTACATTTGCATTCTGAGCCTTTCCATACAGTAGAAAGTAGTATTATTATGCAGTTATAATCTTAGAAAAATATTTCTTTAAAATCTGAATGATATTTGCCTGAAATATTCCAAGTCAGTTACTTAGAGATTTATTTACATTATTGCCATTGGTACTTCTCTGGGGAAAGGGGCGCACAACGACTATGTCTCTAGAAAATTTATATATTCAATCAAATGTGAGAATTGTATAATAATTTTGCAAAGTACTGTATAGAGAATGAATAACATTGATTACCCATTTTGATAACCATGGATAAGCTGTTAGAGAATGTAAAAGAAAAATGGAAAAGCACAGAAATTGTGGATAAGGAGAATGCCCTTTCATTATTATTTATTGTTTCTTCATTGGATTCTGTTTATTTTATACTTTGTACAGGTACTTATGTTTACTAGTTTGAGACCATAAATACAGACATCCAGTCTAGGGAAAAGGAAATTAGTATGACAAAGACTGATAATTTAGGAATATTCAAATCCATTTTTAAAGTTTAGTAGCCATTGGGTACAGATTTTCATCTTGTTTTTCATCATAGGAGTTCAGGAACACCCATTCACCCACACATAAATAGAATCAAAATCTCTAAAGAATATGTGATGAACTCCATTTATACTGGTTAGCTGTACATTAGTGACTCCATTTTAAACAAAGAAAAAAAATCAAAAGTGAACCAAGTTAATTTTCCATTCACTAAATTGATCTTTTTTTTTTCCAGCCTGCCATCCAAGTGACAAAAACTGGCAGACTTCCTACACTTTCATCTAGTCTAGTTAATGTTTAGCTAATAATTAGAGCCTCAGAAAGGTTTTAGCAGGGGTTGGACAAGTTTTCAGGCATCAAGGGCTCTTTAGTTGCTTGGTTACCTGCCAAGGATGACACATGTGTTACATATACGCAGCTACCCTTGTGAATACACTATATACACATTCAGACTCAAACACACAACACACTATCCTTTCCTAGCAATTCTGCCCTGTATTGTTGAGTACCACTGTTAATGGTGTTGGGAATCCAGGGATCTTGATCATACTGTGGGCCTGTGGTCAGTGAGCCCATCCCTTCCTTCTAGTCATGATGTGGATTATATAGCTGACTAGTTTCATAGAGCCATTAGGAATGGGCAACCGACAGCCTGTAGACATTGAGAGTAAGAGAGAAGCAAGGTAGTTTCCTTCTATTTCACAGGGACTCCTCTGCAGATACTATTTCTGTGCACCCATTAGCAGCCAATAATGGATGTCTTTTTCCTGGCAAGCGAACCACATTGATCTCCCAATCGTTAAGGAGTTCAGCAAGGGACTTCATGACTTTGAATTGCAGATGATCTGCCATATTTCAGTACTATCCCCAGTTCCTGCCTCTCCTAACAAAAGGATTAACAAATGTTTAATCCCAATAAAGCTTCATTGCAATTAGGAGCGGTAATCTCAGAATACATTTTTCTGATTGGCTTTTCATGATTTCTGCCTTGAATCATCTTTTTGTAAGACGACTATCTCAAGAGGGAGGGAATATAGATACAGGTATACAATTTATAACAGTTTGGTTAACAACCATTCAAAGTTACAATGGTACTGAAACGTGACTTAATGACCATTTTCACAGTTATGACCTTTGCAGCATCCTCATGATCATGTGATCAAAATTCAGATGCTAGGTGACTGGTTCGTAGTTATGACCTTTGCTGTGTCCCGGGTCATGTGATCCCCTTTTGTGACCTTCTGGGCAAGCAAAGTCAATGGGGAAGCCAGATTCACTTAACAGTCAGGCCACTCAGTTATTAATTACAGTGATTCACTTAACAACTGTGGCAAGAAAAGTCATAAAATAGGGGAAACTCACTTAACAAATGTCTTACTTAACAACAGAAATTTTGGACTCAATTGTGGTCATAAGTTGAGGATTACCTGTACACTCTACTCAATTCCAGAGGTTGAATTTTTGAAAACAAAGAAGGAAGATTGGAGGATGTTTCCAATATATCTTTCTTCTTTTGTTTGTTTTTTTAAATGCCATTTCGGATTAACTCCAAATTGGTGCTGATCTTGAACCATAGCCTTGGAAACCAAAATGGTTTGATTGAGGAGTTTGAGCAAATATATCAATAATGCAGATAGGTCCATCCTTGCACAAGCGCAGAGCAAAAAAAATACTTGTTAATTAGATGAAGGAATGTATTTTTCTTGTTACCTTTTCTATTCCGTATGATTCCTTACAAAATACATATTTTTAATCTAGTGTGGTAAATTGCTTCTCAGTTTGAATTCTGAGTACACTACTATAAATGATACAGTTTGGTTTTATCTGTGTAATTCCGACAGCACTCATGCCTAGAGGGATAAAAGATAGTCATTACCCATTCTGATGATGATTGGGGTTCTTAACATTTTCAACTAGGGAGACTTTAGTTTATGTGAGTGTAGAAGAGAGTAGAAACTCGTATTTTATATTTTGTTAAACTTACCTTATCTATAATGAAAAATCTGGTCCATCAGTAGATAATACAAATATCAAAGATTGCCCAGCTTTGCTGTCCTCTAATAGGAGTTCTGCAGCCTAGAAAGAGTAGCTTTGATTTTTGCAGTAATTTTATTTCATATTTGATCTGGGTAGAATGGGGTGTCACCTCAATTTCCTAACTGTTATTGAGTAGAATTATATTCCCTTTTGTCCAGGTGCTCAGAGTTATTATCATGAAGTTCCTTTTCATTTTATCTTAACAATGCTGTGTGGTAGGTTGGCCCTAGTCACCCAGTAACTTTTTGAGGCTCAGAATGGATTTGAATTTGAGTATTCCCAGGCCTAATTCAATAATGTAATCTCTAACACTGTACTAGATCTTGATTGAAAGTCTTTAACCCATTGTCCTAACAGTTTAAACAAGTTTTCTGTGACATATTGTTAGAATCAACTTTAGTATCCAGAAATAGTTGCTGTGTTTTCAGTAAACATCCATATAAAATGAGGAAGAGATGTGTGAAATATTTACAAGGTCATGTATTCATGAAATTATGACTGCACCAATTTGGAATCTTCTGGTCTAAACAATATGAAAACAATTTTAAAGGTGGGGGGGAAACTACAGTTCCTTATTATTTTGCAATTAGAACTAACTGCACTGTCTTCAGAAAATCTTTTTCACAGAACTAAAATCACAAGAGGCAAGCCTCTGCATAGCTGCCATAGTACTTTTTTAATTAGCATTTTTTTTGTAAAAGAAAGATTGTACATTGCGGCCTAAAATATATATTAGCTTGTTAAATTCTCATAATAAAAACATACTTCAGTGGTCCTATTGTTAGGAGTGTTACACCACAAGAGCTAGATGTTGTTGCTATCAGTGTACCATATTAAGAGTCAGACTCAAAAACATAAGGTTTGTGGGAGTGAATGATAGGCTGTGGTAGAAAAATGACTCTTAGCTATGCAGCTTATTTATCCACAGATTTTTTGTAGAGTCTGTAAGTGAAAAGTTGAAAGGTATTTGGTGAAATCGGGAAGATTGGCTAATGCAAAACAGATTGCAATATTAATTCTGCCTTCCTTTTTATGTTCATCTAGTTGCAAAATGAATGGCGCCTCATAGACTATCTGTGTAAAATAAAAAGATTCATTCTGATTCAGAGACACATCTATTTGCTGACAATAACAACACTCTGCTCTCAATAGATACTCAGAGGAGCCAGCTCTTTTGAAACTCTCTCCTCCCAAGGAAGGAGCAGATGGCTGCATGTAGTTCATGAGACAGGTGTAATCTGTTTGGAGATCAAGATAGGTCTTTGGAAAAAGAGATTTGTTTGCTGTTTGTCGGCTGCCAGTCTTAGTCTTTGCTCAAAACCAATTATACAGCAGACAAATTACATTACAAGGATGATACTAAAGCAGGGTAAGGAAATACATACATTTAATGTAGGTTGTTTAGTTTAACATTTCCCATATAGATGGCTTAGTTTTACAAAGATATCTGGAAACCCTAATTGGTTCTAAGCTATAGAACCATTATTTATCAACAAAATAATAATTTCCTTTTTTGTTAGCCATCATATACTGTCATTGCAATTTAATCTAATTGTAATATCCTGACATTTGTTTTGCTGACCCTGAACATAGCTGTAATCTATTAATGTTGATAATTTTTATATTACCAATATTATTTTTTTAAATCAAGTTTTTTATTTTTGGCTTTCTTTAAGTATGTTCCATGGGATATATTTTTATATTCTTAACCATTTTGTTTTGTTGATTTGCTCCATTTTTTTTTAAAAAAAATGGAACTCTACAAATAGTAAAATAGAACAAAAAACTATAGTAATTTCCCTTCTTTTCTACCTCAGTATAACCAGACATGAGAACCATGTAGTGATTAAGGCATCAGGCTGGAAACTGGGAGGCAGTGAGTTCTAGTCCCATCTAGAGCAGAGAGCTAGCTGGATGACTTTGGGCTAATCCTTTTTTCTCAGCCCTGGGAAAGAGGCAATGGTAAACTACTCCTGAAAAACTCTGCCAAGAAAACTGCATGGACTTGTCAGGGTAGTTCAACAGAAGAAAAATATTAGACACTATATAATTTACTGCATTGTCCCCTACATGCACAAAAATTGTCTGAATTGGCAAGTTAATTTAGATTGTTCAGGTTATATTATGAAACCGTTTCTACTTTGTTACTCAGTAAAGAGCCAGTTTAGGGGCAAGGGAATGGCTATTTATTGCCTGCGCTCTTTAGTTTCTGCTATCTGAGGCACCTGCTTTACCAAGTAATTAATACTACGAAAAGCCTCTTAAGTTTTCAGAGCTATCAGTATAATTATCATAATCCTTGGATCTGGATAAGGATCGGCACCACTGGGAATCAAAAGAGATAACATTTTCAAATGAACATGGGGGTTCAGACTCAGAGAAGGTGGTGCTCTAATGCAATCAAATTGAAGAATTAGTCAGTCATGAGGAGGAGATTAAATAAATCACTTGTATTCCATGATAGTTCTTAACTGGATCCAGGTATAAACACATCCTGTAGCATTGTTGTGTCAATTGGCAATTGAAAAAACATACTCTGTTTCAAATACTCCTCTGGAGAATTTGACTTATCTTTAGCTTTAAATGCATTTCCAGTTATGAAGGAACATTGAAGATGACTCCTGCTGCCATCCTTGGTGCTGCCTTAAGATTTTGGAGAACAGTATATGCATTTAATTCAATCTCAAAGCCAAGTCGTCTTCCAGCACTATTACAGATCTATCCTGTTATAATAAAGTGTCAAGTAGAGGTTGGTGGGAACCTGAGGAATTGTACATAAAATGTTTGTGTTCTACTAGGAAGTTGAGACATACAATTATTATATAAAATGTTTTCCTCAGTGCAATTAATTTTTCTACTGGGTAAAGATTTAGAGAAAGAGTTGAGTATAATGGAAAACATCAGAGAAACTGGAAGAAAACATATAGTGAGGGCCAAATTCTCCAGCACTAATAGATTTTTACCAGAAACAATGTTAATTTATACTTTACCCTTGCCCTCCTTCCTTCAATCGTCTCTTTGGTTTTCTCTCTTGTTCCTATCCATATTCTCCTCCCATCCTCAAATTTGAAATAACACACCCTGAAAACTATTCAATTCAACTTTGTGAAAATATGTCCTGAGGACTTCTCAGTCCTTCAGCTCACATTAATCAGTGTGTTCCTCTTTACAAACATCTTAGGGTTTTGCTTTATTTCTGGCTCTATTTTAATTTTATCATTGGTCAGATAACTCCCAATGATGGCTATAAGTTGCCCAGGTATAATGCCTATAAAATACCTTTTTATTTGAAAAGTTGTTAGTCTTTGTTAAGTTATTAGAGAGATTTTATTTCAACAGATTTAACATAAGATTGCAAGTAAGCTAAAATTATTGATATAAATGAACTGTAAATGAACTATATGTAAGTGTTACAAATCAAACAATATTTCTTAAAACGTATAGTTGAATAGCAGGTGCTTGTAATGTCTGTTTTCTAAATCAGTATCATTCTGGTACTTAGAAAACATGCCAGATGGTTTTCTGGTCCAACAGGGTATCTAACATGGTAGAACCAGTCCTGTAGTTAGTTGAACTAAGATAGCCACCTCAGACAGCCAAGAACAAAGACCAGAACTTTAGCTCTCAGTTGTTCATCCTAGCATCCCTTGTGTTGAAAGATGAATGACATGTGTCTGTTTTGTATCTGTTAAATGAATGGGTGGCTTCCAGGAATGATGAAAGCCGCTACCAAATGTTAAGTAGAATTAATTGGCAGTCTCATCACGTTCTGAGGAGAGACTACATTTTGCTCTACCTTTCAGTCAGTGAAGTGTTTAGAGGCAGCCTTGCAAATAAGGAAGCTGAAAATTTTGGAATGGTGTTCAGCTCCAGTGGTTGCCATTATAAGTGCTTAATGCAAACCAACCTGAAGTTGCATAATAGTACGTGTGCAAAATAGAAACCCCCTCCCTGTATTTAAGCACTCCTCCCTCCTGAGTATAACCTGAGCCTGTGTCTCCTTCCAGTAGCCTGAGCAGAGAATTTCTGACCCTGTCATCATCCCTCACTGCCATCCTTTGTTGAATAATTTTACATAAATAATTTTACCATCCCTGGGGAAGCTCATATCGGCATGCTTCCTTAAACTAATAAATGTTAATGAAGGTGATATATTAATAGCGATACTGATTGATTGGCAGGGCCTTGGAAGAGGAAAGGAGAAAGTAATTATTTTAAAAGTCTGAGCTTAAAAAAGCCAACAAAGTCTAGAAATTTAAATCATTCAGGTGCACTCTTAACTTGTGAACTCTTCTTTGTCTCTTTTTTTTTTTTTGCTGGCCTATGAATCACAGAAGTGCGCCATGGCTCAATGGTTAAAGACACGGAGCTTTTCAGCTTGCCTGGGTTCGAGACCAAAGCGCTGCGTGATGGGTTGAGCTCCCATTACTTGCCCCAGTTCCTGCCCACCTAGCAGTTCAAAAGCATGCAAAAAACTTTTTCTTTTAACTTTATAAATCACAGTAAAATGTTTCTTCTCTCACACACAATCTCTTTCTCCCTATATACTACCTCCCCGTATACCACTGTATTCCTCACCACCACTCTATTCTATCAGGGGTACATGCTTTTATATTTAGAAGAACTCAGAAAGAATACTAGGGTTTGTGGTAAAAGTAGTGTTTAATGCTTGACTGTGGATTGAGGTTTGTGGGTATTGATTAGGAAGGCCATCTTGACTTATGCATAAGGAATCTTGAGTGTTACTGCCTCTACACAGAAGCATTGCCTTGCCATAATGATCTGCAGACGATGGTGATAGGATGGTGAGGAAGGCCAGTGATAAAATGTGCAATCACATTGCCATGCGATTCTGTGTTGTTTTGTGCTTGTATTGCATGTACATATGGGATGGAGCTTGTATCATGATGCCACAATAGTCATTTCATCATTTGGATCAAATCTTGGCCACTGTGAACACTCAATGGATTGCTGAGTACAGAATTTGGAACAGTAAATAGCAAATGCTGTGAACAGTTACTGAAAAAGATGAAGCCAGCAGAGATTTTAATTTAAACGAACTTTACCATTTGTTACTGTTTTTCAAAGCAGTCAGTGCTGATAACAAAATGATATTATCATTTTTTAGATATAAATATATAATAATCCAAACATTATATATGTGTATATATACTTTTTTCAAAGTAATCAGTGCTGATAATAAAAACAATGGTTTTAGATATTATCAATATGTAATAATGCAAATATATATGTGTTTAACAGATCCCATCTCTCTCCCCACCCCCACATCCTCCCTCCCCCCCCATTGTTTAATTAGGGCTCAATATTTGGATCTTTACAGTATTTTATTTATGTCTTTTAGGTTTTGTATAGTTTTTATCTTTTTAAGATTGTAAGCCATCCAGAGTTACCCTGTGGTAAGATGGGCGGCAAATAACTTTTACAAATAAATAAATCTATAATGTCAGAAGAAAAATACAGTTAAAACATTGCTTTTTCTCTTACAAATAATTTTTGCTATAGACACAGAATTATATATTTTAATACTTCCATGCCATGTTTTGATTCTGATCTACCAGGTTTTGATGTTCCTGGATGGCATCAACAATTACATGGATGAATACATTTTTGAGCTCTTATCTTTTAAATGTGAAATGGATTTTTAAATGACAGTGCTCATCTAGTATTTATCATGGAGCATCCTCAGCTTACCATATATTTTATACCTTCTGCAAAATACTAGAACAAAAGATGAACTAACAAAATAACTTTTCACTTTTTCCTGGTAGAATTTTAGTAGCTAATAATGCTAATAGTAATACTGAATATGCTGTAATAGGATAATGAAGAATTCTTTTAATACTCTGAAATCCAGATATAAAGCAGTTAATGACTTTAGAATGTCCTCTCATCTCTCATCCTTCTGTTTATAATTTACTACGTGAAGACTTCCTCTCAATATTTGACTAGAAAGCATCAGATTATTCCAAATTTGTTTACAGAATGTTCATCATCAGAAATAAAGAGAATACAGTGGTACCTCAAGATAAGAAATTAATCCATTCCAGGGTGGCCTTTGTATCCTGAATTTTTCTTAGGTTGAAGCAGCCCATTCAGCCAATACGTGGTTTTGGCTCCC
>JAEANM010024702.1:0-11099 GCA_017656035.1 Myanophis thanlyinensis | reverse complement strand
CCTCCCACACACCTTCCTCCTTCTATTTTGCCCACATAACAACCCTGTGAGGCAGGCTGGGCGGAGAGAGATTAACTGACCCAGAGTCATTTTAGTTGGCTTTCCTGGCTAAAAATGAGACTTAAACTCACAGCTCCCCACTTTCTGGCCTAATACCCTAACCACTTAACCAAACTGGCTCTCTAAATGTAATACTCCTCCTATTTTTCCCACAACGGCCTATGAGTTTTATTATCTCTGCCATCCTTGTTCTTTCTTCTTTTTGTATTGTTTTCCTGTTTTAATGTTTTTAACAATTTATATACTTTCCTGGAGTTGCTGAGAATTGGAGGGAAGGTGCAGACGAATCTAACAAGCAAATAAATGAATAAATATTATTTTGAAAAACAAAGAAAACCATCATTTTCATTTTATGTTTAATTAGCTTTTAAGGTTTCGACCCTATGCTTTGTGATGAGTAACTAAGCAACAGGGAATTTAATGGCACTTCTAAATCTGCGTGGTGTGTGTGTGTGTCTATGTGTGTGTGCGTTGAAAGAGTATAATCCTTTACATCATTAAAATACAATAGGTCCCATAGAATTTAGCTTACTACTGACTAGAAATATATCCTATAAATCTACTTAACTATGGCTGGATTGTATATTTGGAAAAGAAAATGATGATTGGAACAAAACCCTGTTTTAATTATTTACTACAAAAATCTTGAATCCGATTCAGGAAATTGCTCAAGCAATACCAAGGATTTTGATACAATATTAAAATGGGAGCATAATGTTTATAAGCACATTATGAAAACCATAAACCAGCTTTTTTTCTTTGTCCCTGGAAACCAGTAATTCCAGTCGCTGCAGAATCATAGTGCCCATCACCCCTTAGCAGAATAACCAATGTTGAGGAATATTGCGATTTATAATTTAGCAAAATTTGGAGGGGGCTCATCTTGTTCATGGCTCCCACCCACCCAGAAATAAATAGCTGGCCATTATAGTGGTAGTAAAGCCAACATAAAATATATTATTTATTGTAGATAGCAGGATCCAGCCAACCTTACAGAATGGTCACATAAACTGATAAAGCTGGCTTTGATATTCATTGAGAGCAGTAATTACATTTGATAATTCTTAATATGGATGAAACCAATCAATACCATGTCCTGGTAGCCAGTATAACTGAAAACACTACGTAGGATATAACCCGTGTAGATACAGAAAATATTGTCCTCATCCCCTCCCTGCCAAGAGGGAAATAGAAGTTAGTTGTTGTTGTTGTTGTTGTTAGTTGCAAAATTGTGTCCAACCCATTGCGACCCCATGGACAATGTTCCCCAAGGCCTTCCTGTCCTCTACCATACACAGAGTCTATTTAAGCTCACACCAACTGCTTCAGTGACTCTATCCAGCCACCTCATTCTCTGCCATCCCCTTCTTCTTTGCCCTCCATCATTCCTAGCATTAGGCTCTTCTCTAGTGAGTCCTTCCTTCTCATTAGGTGGCCAAAGTCTTTGAGATTCATCTCCAGGATCTGGCCTGCTAAAGAGCAGTCGGGATTGATCTCTTCTAGGACTGACTGGTTTGTTTGCCTTGTAGTCCAAGGGACTTGCAGGAGTCTTCTCCTGCACCATAGTTCAAAGGCTTCCATTCTTTGGCCCTCAACCTTTCTTATGGAGATAGAAGTTATGGATTCCAAAATAAGAAAATGAGTGCACTGCACAACGCACTGATCCCAATTGTTTTGGATATTGATAGATTAATCAACAAGGCTGCCCAGAGCTCAGGTTCAAAACTTCAATTTAAAGTCCCAAAGATGCTTTTTTTTTTTTTTTTCAAAAGGCAACTGTACTTTCTTTGCTTTTCCTTGAAGACATTTCACTTTTCATCCATGAAGTTTCTTCGGTGCTCATTGAATGGCAGAGAATGGAATGATTTATATCCCTTGCAGTCATCTGGCCGTTAGCCCTCTCTCCGACAGTTGTTGAGGCCACTGGGAGGTTTATTTGTGCCCTCAGGGTCACCTAAATAGTGTGCTTCCACACCCATTTGCACTGTTCAGGTGACCCTGAGGGCACAGATAAAACTCCCAATTTGACCTCAATGACTCTCAGAGAGAGGGCTAATGACCAGATGACTGCAAGGAATATAAATCCTTTCATTCTCCACTATTCAGTCCGAACTGGAAAAGCTTCTTGGATGAGAAGTCAAATGTCTTCAAGTAAAAACAAAGAAAGTCCAGTTGCCTTTTTTTTTTTTTTTAAAGAAGCACCTTTGGGACAACCATGACCTGGATTATTGAGAATCTCCATAGATTTCAATTTAAAGCTTTGCTGTACTTGCACTGAAATTATTGAGTTGTGTGCATCGGCCTTGAATCTTCAAATCAATAATTCAAATAATCAAAGTTCAGAGTATTTGGCTTAGTTGAAACGCATATCCTTAACATTTGTTCCTTCCCTTTTAGTCCATGATTCATTTTGCTTCTGTGAAACGGCTTACCCTTTAAAACAAATACGGTGGGGATAACTTATAGTAAGGTTAAAGTAAAATGGCCCTTGAGTCAGGCTTGAATCCTTGAGACACTCATGAGTTTCCTTGGAATAGAGCAGATGTGATTTTCTACCTCCTTCTGGCAAGTCTGTTTGACTTCTTAGAGTAGCTTACAACAATGGTCACCTAGATTGGTCTCTTCAAGTATAATATGATGCTACTTAGATTTATACACCAGCCAAGGTTGGCCAGATGCTGTTACCTGCTGATATATATATCAGCAGGTAACAGCATCTGGCCAACCTTTCTTCAGGCTAGTGCCTTCTGCTTCATGCCAGTGCAAGAAGTTCTTATATATATAAAGGTTAGGGATCTCTTAAAGGAATGATAAATAAGATGCACTGAACACTATCAAGATATTCTTCTTTTTTTCCATTTATTTCCCTAAATGGAAAGTTTCTTACCGAACACTTTCCCCATGAATTTAAAATTAACGGGAGAGGTTAAAAATTGCCCTCCCTGTATTATTATTTAATATGACCTTTAAAATTGCTGACCTTTTCTTAACAATATTTCTTTCTGTTGATCTCACACTTTTTATTTAACTAACCTTTTCTGTTTTCTAAAAAAAGGTCCCCTTTTTAACACGGATCAAATGTTGTGGAGGGAATAGTTTTCATATAAGCAGAGAGCCTGTGATTTGGATGAGCAGATGCCATATCTAACTATGCTATGACTGTCATGATTTTGGCCCGTGATATTTTTCCAACAAGCAGGAGGTTAAACAAAACAAAAAACATTTCGGAGAGAAAAAATCTCATCTAGATGAGCTGTGTCAAGCCTAGAGGGAAAACAATTATAGAGGATGTGTGGTGGGCCACATTGTAATGGAACTGAGATACTCAGGAGGAAGCCAAGAAGCTGAAGAAAAAGAGCTGATAAGGGAATGCAACTGGCAATGAGATGACAACAGAAAGCTGTCCTTAAGGGAGGATGACAAACGAGTAATTAAAGTTGTGATGGTATCTCAAGAGGAAAGAACATGAGGTTTCTTTTTCCCTTTAAAATTGGGCAAAATAGTTGAGAGAACAAAATTGTTATTGTAGGCCTGCCCAAGAATGTTTGAAATGTTGTTTTAATCCTTGTATGCTTGCTTTCAACTAGAACCATCAAATCTAAGTATGCAAAAATGTGACTGATCACTAGGTGGCAGTGAAAGCTTTGTCTCTTCTCCATCACTTTGATGCTTTCTAGTGGACAACTGGATTTTTGCATCCCAGATCTGATATACTCAAGAGTACAGGCAATCCTCAATTTATGACTCCAATTGAGCCCAAAATTTCTCTTGCTAAGTGAAACAATCGTTAAGCGAGTTTTGCCCTGTAAAATGACCTTTCTTGCCATTGTTATTAAGAAAATCGCTGCAGTGGGTAAGTTAGTAACACGGCTGTTAAGTGAATCCAGGCTTCCCCATTGACTTTGCTTGTCAGAAGGTCACAAAAAGGGATCACATGACCCCAGGACACTGCGACCGTCATTAATAGGAACCAGTTGCCAAACATCTGAATTTCGATCATCATGGGGATGCTGCAACGGTCTTAAGTGTGAAAAAGTCACTTTTTTCAGTGTCATTTTTTTTCAGTCACTTTTCATAAGTCACTTTTTTCAGTGCTGTTATAACTTTGAATGGTCACTAGATGAACTGTTTTAAATTGAGGGCTACCTGTATTCAGTATGTAGCACCTCAAAAGTACTTTTATCCATTCAGAAAAGTTACTGCCATTTTAACTCTGCTGTGCCTGCACTCAGGCTAGGTGTGAAATTTCAGACTGGATGCATGCTTATTTTATTTAAAAAAAAAAAACCTTTCTTACATGTTGGATGTCAGTTTAAACTTTCATATCATAATTGCCCACTAGTGAACATTCCTTGTTTCCTTCCTAGAATATGAATTTCACGCAGATATGGCTGGGAGGTCCCTTCACTGTGGTCTGTTCAACACTAATAGATATCACAGTAACATCCTTCACTGAACAGCAATTCCGTTTTTCATAACTGTCCGTCCTGCTGAGGAATATTTCATGTATTGGACATATTATGATAATCTTCAGGTGGACTGTTCACAGAAGGAATCGTGCACTGACAGAAGCAACAGCAAAATCCCAATAGGCCAGATTCCACCTTGTCCCATTCAGGCTGCCGACAAATAGAATCCTTACAGAGAGATCGGTTATTTGTTTATTTATTTTATTTATTAGAATTTGTCAAACAATAACGGGAAAAAACGGATACAAAAATAAGAAAATACAATGACGATAGGCACATTAGTGCACTTATGCACGCCCCCTCTACTGTCCACTTAGGTATGATGTAAGGTCCATGGAAATCAATTTGAGACCGAAACTATGAAAATTTCTAGCTGATATACTGAATCAGGTAGAGCATTCCGGATTTTGACAACTCTATTACAAAAGTCGCACTTCTTACAGTCGAGTTTGGAACGATTTACACTGAGTTTAAAGCAGTTGTTAGTGCGCATATTATTGCGATTAAAGCAGAAAAAGTCATTTATAGGTAAAACATTACTGTGTATAATTCTGTATGCAATACCTGGGTCTGACTGCAAGCGGTGCAGTTCTAAGTTGTCCAAACTTAGTTAGACAAACTATGTTGTCTGTAGTCTTGTTCTAAAGGTTACTAGATGTTAAAAGTACAGGACTGACAGAATGAATAAATTGCTTATTATGAGCCTTAATTTAGCAAACCTAGCCCAATGTACTCTTTAAAGCGTGTTCTCCTGAACTCGTTGGTTTGATCCAGGATCCTATATTTTATTTGTTTGTTTATCATTCCCCAGCTGGCTGGGGAATTCTGGGAGTTGAAGTCCGCTCATCTTAAAGTTGTCAAGGTTGAGAAACACTGCTTTATTCTAATTGCCCGAACCCACAAACACAGCTAAAAATGCTGATGTAATTGGCAGTTCCCTTAGTTTTAGATATCCGTCCATCATAATACTGGTGACTGCAACTCTCTAAGACAACATATGACCAGATAGGACAAACAAAAGACATATACAGAATGGGTCCTATTGTAGCCACTATCAGACGTGACCAGTGATAAAACCCAGCAGAATTATTTTCTTGTGTGCCGGTTTTTAAAATAGAATGCAAGATATAAAACAGCTTGCATCAGATTGTCTGCAAAAGAGCAGGTTTCTTCTTTGAAGACGTTTTTTAAAAAGATAACAAATATAACCTTTGATACGTGGCATTTAAAGATAAAAAAGAGCAATGGACTTCAGTGAGAAATGGCTTGATATTTTGCTCACAGCAGACAATAAGTGACATGTAGATGTTGAGAAGTCTTTTTTTTTACCCATGGGATTTCTTGGGAATTATTACAGATATATTTTGTCAGACAAAAATATTCATTTGTCTTCCATTGAAGTACAAGATGTGGGGCTGTCAAAGTTGAGACAAGCAGAGGGTGATCATTTCTCTATCTCTTTGCTGCCATCTACTGGCCATCCAGATTTTTCAACCTAGATTGCCCTACACGGACAAACTACCGTATCAAATTAAATATTTTCTTACTTGATTTTTGTGGTCTGAAAAGAGTCTATTAGAACACACCTGTAAATGTTATGAGTCAGTATACTCCTCCCAAATAAAATGCATTTTCCTGTGGATTATCCCTGGGTATCTTTTGACTTCAGTTTTGTCATTGTCAGTGGAGACATTAATAAGCACAGAGACTAAATTGCCCATTCCTACTATTATACTTTAATGTGTTTAGAATATGGGGAAATCTCTTTGAATATCAGGTGTTTGGTTTTGTTTATATAAAGTAAGCTGTTGCTTTAGCCAACATATTTATGTCTAAAAATCTGCTTTGGGACGGCAAATATATTTATCTCATGAAATTTCCAGCTCACAATTTTCACCATGAAGATGTCTCATGATTCTTTATAATGCCCACTGTGGGACTGGTGATTCCATGAACATTTTCATGAATGGATGTTATCACAAATTTACTGACTCTTGAAAGAAAAATAAATAAAATATCCTTCTGTTTCCTGGAAATTTCTACTGGGAGGCTCATCATTTTGCTCCTTTTCTCCCACCTCCAAGAGTGAAATACAAAAGTGGATATACATAGCCATATATTTTTAAAAGCTGGCAACCTGTCCCATCCATATCCCTCCCCCCAAAAAATTAGAAAAGAGAGAAGCCAGAAAGCTCTTTAAGATAGCCTTTTACAAAAGCGCTTAGTGATTTATCCAAGTTCATTCAGAAGGTGCAATAATAGAGCTATTTTATTAAGAATATAGCTTTAAGTACAAGTAGAGAAGTATCCTCAGATATATTACCGAATGTGATAACATAAAACACTTTTATTTTACTTTTGGGTGGAGGGAGAAGGTAAATTGTATATTACCTACTCTGTTTGATGAAGGACTATGAAAAAAAAATGCATTACCTCTGTAATGTAAATATGGATGCTTTCTAAAACATTACGTACCATTATTTTTGTTCCATTTCTTGGGTGGGTTAAAGGGTCTGTATTAAGAGAGAGATGCAATAATGGACACAAGGTGGACACAAGATGCCAACCTTGATAGATTTCTGCTCGAAGTCACCTCAATCTGCAAGATGGGCAATAAATAAATGTAATAATAATAATAATAATTTCTCCCTCAGACAAGAGGACTTTTAAATATCAATCATAGGCAAATTTGAATGGGAGATGATACCGCCCTTATCTTTTGTTTCTGAACTTCCCATACACATATACTTAGCCATAATGGGAACAAAAGTAAATGTCTTGCATTTCATACAGCAGAGACTCCTTTTTTCATATATTGTGTACCAACTTGAATGAAAGGTGTGGGGAGGGAAGAAGAAATTCAGTAAATGATTTTAAAGGCAAGGTTTTTTTTTTTGGTTTTTTTTTTTAAAGACATCTCTGCCGCTATTGCACAGTAGAAAAGAATCCTGTTCTTGGAGCCCTAGGGCAAACAATTATTTGCATAACTACAATTGGTAATTTTATCAGGTAATGCCTTTCCCCCCACCTTTTTTTCTACAGTAAGTGAAATGGTAATTTTTGCAACATACAATCCCTTACAGTAGACACATTAAAAATAACAACAACAACAATCCTCCAGTCTTCTGTTTGATGTAAAAAAAATTGACAGCTGAGATTTATTTCCTGGTACACTGGTGATTTAAAAAAAAAAAGAACAGAAAATATTTTCCTTTGAAGGCCCATATCTATGACCGAAAATTTGCATGGTTCTATCAGCTTAATTATTGTGAACAGTTTGAAGCTGTTCTGAATGTTTATTTATTTTTTTTAGCGAGCCATTGCAAAAATAAATATTGTAAATTATTCTTTAAACAATAAGGGTTTTCTTTTCTGCAATGAATACAGAAAACTATAATTGTTTCTAGTCCATTCCTGGCTGTGTGGCATTGGAGGAAGCTTTTCGTCAAATGTAATATAGTGAATATGAATAAATGATACTAAGATTAATAAAGAGTTCCCACCCCAACCCATTATCCTAATTCACGTCAGGGATCTATAGAGTAGAACAAATATGCCTCTTAGATACTAGGAACATACAGAGAAGTCAAAATACTCAAGATGCTAGGCAGAAGATGCAAGATGAAGACGCACTTTTAATGTATTGAGCACAGTCAGATTCAAAAGATACAGCACTGCCATCTTTACTGTTTTAATACCCTTTCCTTATGGATGCCCTGGATGATAAGGAGATGGAGATGGAAGCTTGCTAGAACAACTCACCACAGCTGAGTCACCATGGCCAACTCACTGCAGGACAACTTGCCATGGGATAACTCAAGAGAGGGACAAGTGAATTGCAGAGGACCTTGTCTTGCTGTAGGTTGAACCTTCTCAAGCTGGAAGTCCTCGAGGCTGGGAAGAACCAGAACATGGAGTCATTTATTCTTCTTGTCCTCTCTTGAGTTATCCCATGTTGAATTGTCCTTCAGCAAGTTGTCCTGTGATGACCCAGCTGTGGCGAGTTATGCTGCAGCAAGTTGACTGTGACAAGTTGTCCTGTGGTGAATTGCCTATGGTGAGTTGTCCTGTGGCCAGTTGGCTACAGCGAGTTGGCCATGGTGAATTAGCCACAGCTCGATGGCCTTGGTGTGTTGTCTGTGGTGAGTTGTCCCATTCTGTGCTGTATGTTCTGGAGGCAGCTGATAATAAGGAAGAAAAAGATGGCTTAGCAAAGCCAAGCATGTAAAGATTTAGCACCATAAGTTCTACTTTCAGCAATGGCCTAAAGGAAAATGAAACATTTCAAAATATTTGAAAGCTATCTCTTCACTGAGAAATAGATGACATGGAACTCTATAAAAGTTTCCAGTCAGAAAGCATATTTGTTCTACTTTTCAGCTCAATTGTGTGCCACACTTGAAGTTCCATTTTTCTTTCCTCTATGCTGGTTTGCTTTTTTGTCATAGCTTTATCTGAGGGACAAGAGATGTCACGAGTTCTTAGCACCAAATTAGCCAGGCTCTAACACAAAATTCAAGCCAAATCAATCCCTCCTATCCAAAACATTGATACCTAGTCATGAGAAAAATTGATTTTGCCATGTTGACTATAATAAGGCTTTCTGGGAATTTGTCCAGGAATTAAACTAATTTGGCTTTGACCTTTGGATCACTTTACTGACTACTGTTCTGTTTCCTCTCCCTGGCTATGAGTTGCACTTTTGGAATTAGATGATTGGATGATTAGATGCTAGATTGTAGAGTGCTTTGGCATCTCCCAGATGGAGACGTTGATATCTGGACTCTAAATTCTTTGAACTAGATACTGTCTTTGATTTTTTTTTTCCTCCACAGTTCAACCCTGAGCTACAAATATTCTATTGGCATTTTTATCTTTGTTCTCTTCCTATAGAGCAAAAATGGAGATTAAATGATGGACAGAGTGGGAGAGGGAGAAAGAGAAAAGCATTCCATGGATAATTATGGATAAGATTTGAGGATTTTCCGGTTGTTGCACAATTCCATTAGATGTCAGGGTTCCAAGTAACATCCCAATTAAAATCAAGCCTATGCTGACTTTGGCTATTATGAAGAACCAACTTCATCATACAAGATGAAGTGTATTACTTTGGTCTCAGGATACATCATATAGCTTTCGTATGCTATGAGATGTGAATTTTGGTTAACAATATAAGGTGTTCTATAGTGTACAAGCATTAAATATAATGTCAAATGATGTGACACCCTACATTAAATTGACAGTGTTATTTTCACCCATTTTCCATAATACAATGAGGGAAATATTACTTTGGGTCCTGAAACTGAGACATACTTTTTGAATAAGACAAGATTTAAAAGATGACCAAAGTCATTTTAGAAGTTCATACCTTCTAAAACCCACCAAAACATGGGTCTAGGAAACCATGTTTTGAGCCTGTGCCGTCTCAGACATATAAGACATATAAATAATGTTTTTTATGTATGGAATTTTTTTTTAGAAGGACCACTAAAATTATCTCTTCCACTGAATCCTGTCAATCCTGTTCATGAAGAGAATTTCAGAAGCTGTGCACCACTGTTCCAATTGAACTATTTTGTTATTGTGTCACCGCTGTTCCTCCCACGTCCCTGAAGAAAGTTCATTATTTGCACTCTTCTTTTTTTTTTTTTTGCCCCTCTGTCCCAGCCTAATGGTTTGTGAATCCATAACTTGGAACCAAGCAGGATGGTAATTGCTGCCCCTTGGAGCTAATTATCCATGGAGCAACTGACCACCATCAGTAAAGGTCATCTGCTGTAAGCATCTGCCATAAGCCCAATTTTCACTCCTGTGTTGCCAGGAAAATGCTCATTAGTGTGTGTTTTACTGCTGTATTATTTACTCTGGTGGATTTATGATTGCCTCCTCTCTCTTGTCTCTCTCTCTCTCCCTTTTTATCCTGATGATGATGGTCATGATAAAAACTTCTGGGAGTGCAAAGTCTTGCATTTTTTCTTCCACTTTAGGATTGCCTTTGCACATGAATACAATAAAAACTTTATTGTCACTTTAAGTGTACACTGATCAGCATACATTAAAATGAAATTTCATTACATTCAGCTCCCAAAAGACAACCATTATACATATACCCACATACACACACATACATGACACAGAGAAACAACCCAGTCCAGTTCAAATGCATACATACACATGGCCCGGGGGGAGGGGGGGACCAAGAAGAATCCTGTGACTTTATAAGATGGATGGCATAAGGAATAAAGCTGTTACAGAATATAGTAGTCCTTCTGTAGATACTATCTCCTCCCAGAGGGGAGCAACAGAAACAGACTGTGAAGTCGGTGTGTGTGGTAGCTAACAATACTTTGAGCTCTAAACACATAGTGCTTATAAGCAGTATCCTGTATAATGGCAAACAAGCGCCCTATAATCTTCTTGGTTGGCCTTACCACTCTCTGTATGGATTTTCTATCTCAGGAACTCAGTGGTGAAATTCAATTTTTTTTTACTACCGGTTCTGTGGGTGTGACCACAGGATTAAACATCACCAAGCACAGAATTAAACTTCACCAAAGTTACAATGTAATA